>JAAIXJ010001757.1:797221-922094 GCA_013403705.1 Heliconius hermathena
TATATATATATATATACACATTGACTACGATTTTATAAAAATATGCGGTGAAGCTGAGTAACGATGAGTCAGTCTGTGACCGGTTTCTTGATATTTTTTAAATGCAATTCAACTGTAAAGGTTCATCTTGTCGTTGGTAGTAGATATTTAGATTTTTTTAATATTATGTTTTGTTACTTAAATTCTGTTTAGGCGGGAGTTTAATATTTCAGTACTTCAGGTTAAAATATTTTGAGAACTTTAATATGCATTGACGTTTCCTATTATAGTTTAGACAGGGTGAAAATAGCAAATCATCTCTGTAACAAAGTTACTCTATATATCCATTTAATTAAGAATCAAGCCCATAACATGGGTTAATGGCCAAATTAAATAAAGAATATTATGATTTTGAACCAATATTTTAAATAAGCTTTTGTATTAAGAACTGTATAATTAACACCGATATAAAAATATTACAATGAAGTTGCTCTGCAAAAACCGTTTATTTATTTAATATAACCTACATTATACAACAGCCAGTGTATGTAGGTTAGATTAAATAAATATTGAGGCCAGTCCTGGCGCAGAGGCACAACCGTGTAAACGCGATAGGTTGTGGGCTCTATTCTCACTTGACCATATAAAATATATAATATTTTAATTTAAAATGGTATTGAGACAAAGCCTGGCGTTGAGTTCCGTACACTTCCTCCCAAATTCGACGTCAGAATTCGGAAAGTGGGGAACGTAAATGTCTTAATCGAAACGGAATATCTAACACTAGATTACTGTTTTTACTACAACACTAGATTATGTTCCATCCGCCTACCCTGATACATGCGGGAAACAGCGTGAAATAAAAAAAAAAACAGCAACTTAGTAATAAATTTTCTAGTTTATATAAAGTAATTAAAATATAAATAGTACGCGTTTCTCGTTTTTTTCCTCCACAAATTCTTTGTAATAAGCTTTACGTGGATGAAGCTTTATAAAAATCTACCCGCAGAGTACTCTGAAAGAACGCAGAGGATTAATCGTATTAAGCCGGGCTTAGTGTGTCATAGTGCATAGGTAAGTTACTCGAAATGTCGTAGATTCAAATTTGGAGGTTTAATTAAGTTTTGGCCGTGGATTTTGCATTACTTTTTACACATATATAGCAATAAAAATGTGAAAATGTAACTTATTTAGCTAGAGCTACAAGGCTTCTATATTTTAAGCGAAATAACGTCAATACAAATTCTGAGTCAATTTTTTTAAAGAAAAATTTAGAAAATATTAAAAATTATGTTTAAGGAGAGGCCAATCATGACGCACAAAGTGTGACTGTAAAACCGACTGGTTGTGGGTTCGATCCCCACTCGAGGAGATGAAATATTTACTTAAATTTATATTTCCATTTCTTCGCTCTGGTGTCGAGGTTAAGCGCGGTGTTGAGTTCTGCCACTCAACACGCAATGCCTCCAGAATTCGGCAGAAAGTGGGGAACAGTGTCTTAACACTAGGTTCCCTCTGCCTTCCCTGCTGTGTGTGGGATACAGCATGAAGCTGATTTATTTGATTTATTTTATTATTTATGTTTAAGATGTTATACATACATTAAAATAATAAATTCAAATACAAACACAAGTTTATACTAATAATAAAGCCAGTTTGTAAGTAGGTACGTAATGTATAGTAAGCACTTTCTTAAATAAATAAAGAGCTCTGTGTGATGCATCTAATGGCCTCGACACTATAACCATTAATAATATATTTTACGTTTCTTTATAAATATATAATAAGTTCTTATGTTTCTCAGCTTCGCGCTGCATCCTGCACACAGCAGAATAGGCAGAGTAAACCTAGTGTTAAGACACTCCGTTCCCTACCTTTCGCCGAAGAAATAAAAATATTAATAAATAATATTTCATTCCCTCCAGTGGAGATCGAACCCACAACCGTCGCGTTACAGTCACACCATCCCGCTGCACCACGACGGCCCATCTTAATCTTTTATGTTTCTCCCATAGAAAATATTTATATACTTCAATAAAACCATAATATTTCCGCTTTTGTTTTTCAAATAACCTATATTTTGTTTTTCAAATAACCTATATATTGTACAATATTTTATGTCGGTGATACCATTTAAGGGCGAACAATGAAAATCTTAGAAGGCATTAAACAAAGATTACTAAAACCCACGCAATAAAACAATCATGATTTGCGATAACGCGATTCTAATAATAATAATTACCCACCTGTAGGTACCTCTTTGTATATTAAAGGGGCTTGCTTTTAGGTTTAGATTTTAAGTTTAAAATAAAATTATTATTACTAATTTTGTAGTAGTTAGAAATAATAATATATATTTTTTAAATACTTCTAATTATTAGAAATGTTATAACAAAAATAAATAGCATATATTTTCAACTGTAGTAAATTAACGTGCATATAAAGAGGTTACTTAAGAGGGCTCTTATTTAAATATTTAAATACACGCTGTAAATGCGATTTTATAGTTTATGGTTCGATCCAACTCACGGGAATGAATTTATGTTTATTTGCCCACTCTGATAAAACACAGAGCAACGTTGGCTTCCGTCACTCAACACGAAAAACGAAGTGTCTTGACACTAGCATCTCTACCTGCCTTGCTTTTCGCAGGATGCAGCGAGATAGTAAAATAAAACCTAACAAAAATGTTTAACTATTTCATCTAAACGAAGAAGGCAAACAAAAGCTCCATATGGAAGCGTTCAAGAAAATAATAAAATTAATAAACAACACTAAAATCTTTTAAAATAATAACACATGTAGTTAATTTTATTGTATATTAATAATAAGTGTTCTATAATCATTCTTATTATTATTACTAAAGCAATGGGATCTAATGAAACGGAATTGTAGGCAAGGAATGAAAGGCAATAGAGGCTCGAACATGCTTCATTTATCGCCTAATGAATACGAAGCGACGTCATTACGTTGAAAATATAAATAAAACGATCGCGTTTTAATTTAATTCTTTACCATTCAAATGATACCTATAAAGTGGAGAGGTCGATTTAAATATTGTTCTATACGTTTTAAATATATTTTGATGGTTTTATATGCGTATATTCGGCGTTTTCGAATGTTGTATAACAAAAGCTTTTTTAGGAATATTTAAAAATATTTGTTACTAAAAAGTTATAAAAACTTGATCTATATATATATATANTATATATATAGTGCCATATGTCAGTTTCACGCTGTATCCCGCATAAAGCACGGTAAGCAGAATGTTAAGAGACACTTAGTGCCGAATTTTCGAGGCAATATGCTTTAGAGTTGCGGAAATCAACGTCGCGCTTTGTCTTGTTATAAAAATCAGCTTCACGCTGTATCCCGCACACAGCAGGGTAGGCAGAGGGAACGTAGTGTTAAGACACTCCGTTCCCCACTTTCTGCCGAATTCTGGAGGCATTGCGTGTTGAGTGGCAGAACTCAACGCCGCGCTTAACCTCGACACCAGAGCGAAGAAATGGAAATATAAATTTAAGTAAATATTTCATCTCCTCGAGTGGGGATCGAACCCACAACCAGTCGGTTTTACAGTCACACCTTGTGCCACTACGCCACGACTGGCCTCTGTCTTATTATCAAACCGAATAAATGAAAATATTAATAAATTATAATTTATGTACCCGAGTGGCAATCGAATCCACAACCGCCGCGTTTGTACCCCTTAGCCATGACGGCCTACAATATAAATAAGTATTAAATTTAAATTGTAGGCCGTCGTAATAGTAGTATTAGTTGATTGATGTATAAATGCAATATATTCCTGAAGCCAGTCGTGGCGGAAGGGCACAAAGTGTGACTGCAAAACCGACTGGTTGTGGGTTCAATCCCCACTCGAGGAGATGAAATATTTACTTTAAATTTATATTTCCATTCTTCGCTCTGGTGTCGAGGTTAAGCGCGGCGTTGAGTTCTGCCNCAATTTAATCTTACACGGTTTATCAGAAGTAACGCCGTCTTAATAATAAGTTTGCTTATATTAAACTTAGGACAAACATACATGTTTGCTTTCTGCAAACTGGGATGTTTGTATTTGATTGTATAAGAACAGTTCGTTGCTTCCACAACACCGCTTTCTAGAAGTTGTTTTTCCAGAACTTTTTGGTTATCGTTTTCATTCTTATGAAATTTTATTATTTTATACGCATACATTAAATTGTACAAGCTTTAAAAATAATAAAATTTCATAAGAATGAAAACGATAACCAAAAAGTTCTGGAAAAACAACTTCTAGAAAGCGGTGTTGTGGAAGCAACGAACTGTTCTTATACAATCAAATACAAACATCCCAGTTTGCAGAAAGCAAACATGTATGTTTGTCCTGAGTTTAATATAAGCAAACTTATTATTAAGACGGCTTTACTTCTGATAAACCGTGTAAGATTAAATTGTGATGAAACATTATTAAGCAGATTATATTTATAATACAGAATAACCCAATATTAAGAGACCGATGGATGCGGAAAGGTGCATTGCTGCCGGTAACTAGGTTAACGTTGCCTTAGCTGCATTGATGAGACGGCGAAACGTCAGCTCAGTTGCACGTTTGGACGTACACAATGCAGTGTTGGTAACGACGCTGTTATACGGCAGCGAAACGTGGGTATTACAGAAGAAGAATGAAAGAAAGGTGAATGATGTGGAGATGCGATCTCTTTTTAAGATATGCAGAGTCAGCTAAGCTGATCGAATCCGCAATGAAGAGATACACAGAATTGCAGGTACTAGCGAGGATGTCACGGTGAGGATGAAGAAGAACGTGCTCAGCTGGTTTGGCCACGTCGAACGGATAAGTGATAAAATAATGGCAAAAAAGATTTGCGGTAAGAGAGGTAGGGGTAGACCTTGGGCGATTTTCGAAAACATAGTATCAAAGATACTGGAGAAAAGTCACATAAAAAGCATGACGCCCTCCTGTAGGGCATGTATGAAGAGTTTGATGACAGTAGACGAGGCGAAAGAAATATGCAGAGACCGTCGTCGTGCAGGAGCACAAGCGTGTGACTGACTATAAAGCGATGGTTGTGAGTGAAATAATGAATTATTATTTTAATCTCTTCTTTCATTTCTTTGCTTTAGTATCAAGGCAAAGACGCGACGGTAGGCGGGTGCAGTGTCTAAGCACTAGGTTCACTCTGTCTACCCGCTATATGAGGGATACAGCGTGAAGCTGAAAAAGATTTTGCAACTTTGAACTTGTGTCCTAAAATCGATCGTTCATTAAACTCTACTTTATTCTCGTTCAGTTCAAATTAAAAAAAAATCAAATTTAAGCATATTATGCATAATAAAACGCTTAAAAGCGCTAAATGCAGAGTAGATTATAGATTTAGAATCTCTTACAATATGCAAGCGAGAAAAGGCATATCCGGAAGATCAAAGAGTGTTTAATAGAAAATTTATAACGTCCGTTCATATAGAGCGAAGTTGATAATGTTTGTTGGCATTTATTAGAATATAATTCAATACATTAATGCAGAACGTTTGAGTGATATATGGAAGAAAACAAAAATTTGGCACCCCTGACTTATTACTGGGATGGACACGGACATGTCACGCCTATAAATAATGCTGATGAATTTTTCGAATATAAATTAAAATACGCTAAATAGGACTGTCACAAAATGCTTTTTATATTGTTCAGTTATTTAATCATTTTTAGGGTTCCACGCCCAAAGGGTAAAACGGGACTCTATTACTTCGACTCAGCTGTATGTCTGTCTGTCAGCAGGCTTTTTATTGTATGTACAATTGTACATACTCGTATGTGCATTGAATGTTCAGCCTTAATTTTATAATAATACATGCTTGCTTTTTTTAGCAAAATATATATGTTTTATAATTTACAACTGGTTGTGAGTTCAATCCCCACTCGAGGAGACGAAATATTTACTTAAATTTATATTTCCATTTCTTCGCTCTGGTGTCGAGGCCAAGCGCGACGTTGAGTTCTGCCACTCAACACGCAATGCCTCCAGAATTCGGCAAAAAGTGAGGAACGAAGTGTCTAACACTAGGTTCCCTCTGCCTACTCTGCTGTGTGCGGGATACAGCGTGAAGCTGATTTATTGATTTATTTTATTTATATATGTTTTATAATTTACAGGGGCGTACCTACTTTAAATAATTCTATGTTTAAATATATTATAATGTCATAAAAATTGTAATCCCTATCAGAAAATACTGAAACCATCTGCATAATAAGACCAAGTATATAGACTTACTCGCTACCTTGTTACATGACCTGTGTACTTAATATGAATAGAGCTGATTAAAACCAGAGCATGAATGTTAGTATAACTTAACTTAGCTTCAAGCTGTATCCCTAGCGGGGTAGTCAGAGAGAACAGAGCGCCACACGCTACGGTCTCTACATACCTGTTTCGCCTCGTCCACCACTGTCATCAACCTCTTCAAACATGCCCTTCGGGGGGTTCTCATGCTTTTTAAGTGACCTTCCTTCAGTATCTCTGATACAATGTTTTCGAAGATGAACCGAAGTCTCCTATCTTACCGCTCATTTTTCCGTCATAAATTTTAAATATATACTAATAATATAATAAAATATAATCTTTTAGTATATATACATGTATATATTAAATTAATAATTTGTTAAAATAATTTCAAATATTTATATATATATATATATATATATATATATATATATATATATATATATATAATACATTATTTTACAGAGTAATAATCAAAACATGTTAGATGATTGATGTTTTATAAAGCTTTTAGGTTTTTTTTTTATTTCATCTCAGAGGTTTAGAATTATTCTTTATCTTTCGTAGTTAAAACTACTTCTATCTTAAATCATTCTTTATTTTGTAATAAACAATTTAATTATTCAAACAGTTGGTTTTGCGTATTTTACAAATGAAATGCACCAAACGTGGTTTACAATGGAACTAATTTATACGCGAATAAATCATGTCACCCATTCGTTACCAATTTAGCTCAATTTTTATTAACATCAAACATTTTTTTCTATTACGAAAAACATATTCTAAAATACAGTTCTAGGAACTTCGTCGTATTAGGGCGAACGTGACTGAACTATGTGATAACTGTAAACTCGATTCATTATTTTTTGATCAATAACAAATTTTATGTACTTATTTTTTTTCATCTGAAGTACAGAAATAAATAGTAAAACGATTCATATAAACCTATGTAAATGAACATGTTGCATGTTACATAGTATAATAATAATAATTCTTTATTGTACACTGGAGAAAAAAAACAAAACAATAAATATTTATAATATTTGTAAAAAAAGGTGGTCTTACAACTTAAATAGCTATATTTATTTATTCTTAATTCATATTTATTGTAAAAACTGTAGATACAACATTTTCTATAGGCAAATTTTATATTAACCAAATGCCAATTATTGTATATAAAATTTAATAAGCTCTATATAAAATTTTATCTCTATATATAATAAGACAGTAAAAATATTTTGTCTGTATATTTAGTAATTTTGACTGAAATGGATAGAGGGACACTTAAAAAGAATAATAGAAAGCAAAAAGATTTTTTTTTAATTTCTTGTCTGTCTGTCTGTCTGGCTGTCTGTCTGTCTGTCGACATATTTTTGTCCGCATTTTTCTCCGAAAGTACTGAACCGATTTTCTTGAAAATTTCACCAATTGCTATGTTTTAACTCAACTTAACTACTAAAGTTTAGTTCATCAAAATCGGTTCATTAAAAAAAAGTTATCGTCATTTGAAAGAAGTCGTAATTAATTCACAGAGAGATACAGAACGATCTTGAAAGAAATATCAAGTAAATACAAAGATTTTTTGGTTGGTTCGTTCATATAATATATGTAACTAATTTAAAAACTGTACAGGAGTTAATATGCAATTATTACAGTTATTTTACAAAGAATATTATTGAATCCTTCAAATCAATAATTTAACATTTAAGGATATTTTTGAATGAGTAAATTAAATTTAACAGAGTATATTATATAGGTAAAAGGAACATAAAGTTACAAAAATATATACGTGTAATAAATAATTAGCTTTATGTATATTTTATAAATATTAAATATCAACAATGGTCGTATTTTTTTATTTAAAACAATCAAAAATTCTTTGACGATAATGTCGTAAAAAAATCATATTAGAAGTCATTATAGTTGTCAATCAATTCTGCTTATTAAATCAATAATCATGTATTTTAAGCGGACGAAGCCGTGAGCGAGCCGCTAGTAAGCTCTATACAAATTATAAAAAATCACCTTCACCATTATTATACATTAAATTACAAAATAAAATTAATAAAATTATGAAATACAAAACTTACGTAAAATTGTTTATTACGTATTTTTTTGTATATTACGTATTTGTGTCAATACAAAAATATACATTCATAATAATAAATGAATTACTTTACATAAATAATTAACATAAAAGCTCAGTAACACGTAAAATTAAAAGTGGTTTTTGCGGTATTGGTTTGTTTGTGGAGCGATTGATTGAAAGATACGAGATTAGTATCCGCAAAACCGATGCATCACATACGTCGGTGGAATATTGGAAAAAGAAGCAAAAAAAACGTCAAATAAGAGTTTTAATCGTTGGAAGCGAGGCCGAATCAGCTTAAACTATTTTTATTTAAATGATTATAAAATACACCATCGCCGGACAGCAAATTCTTAAAAAATATTTTATATATATAGTTTAATCATTTAGTCACTGGAGGCCAGTCGTGGCGCAGGGGCACAAAGTGTGACTGTAAAATCGACTGATTGTGAGTTCGATCCCCACCCGAGGAAAAGAAATATTTATTTATATTTCTTCGCTCTGGTGTCGAGGCAAAGCGCGGCGTTGAGTTCCGCCACTCAATACGAAATGCCTCCAGAACTTGGCGGAAAGTGGGGAACGGAGTGTCTTAACACTAGGTTCCCTCTGCCTACCCTGCTGTGTGCGGGATACAGCATGAAGCTGATTTGATTTATTTTTTTAATAATTTAATCAACATCTTTGTTGCAAAATAAAAAAGATATACCAACAATTAATATCCGAAAAATACTTTGCACTGCAAATTAAACCATCTTAATTCATTTAAATATAAATTCATTCAAAAATACGAATAAAATAAAAATAATAATACTTGTAATAAGAGCGATTCATACATTATTCATATAAATATAATGACTTCTTGGTTATTAAGTTTTCAGTTTACATCGTAGGAGTTTATGGTCTATGGTTTCTTAAATAATTGTTAATGTGAGGCATTGACGTAATGATTTGTTTATTATAGTTTCGAACGTTACGAACGAGTTTACCGATAGTTTTGTTATTTTCAAATAGAATACAAATACACATTACAGCCGAACATGATTTAGCAACTATATATTTATAGTATATCATTAAGCGATTTTTTAATAAAATTACATCATAATTAAAAAACCATATTAAATAAATAGGAAGCCATGCCGAATTGGAAGGGTTTGTCTGTAAGTGCCATTGTTATGGTTGGAGATACGATCCAAACATGGGGTGGTATATTTGATATGGTAGTATATTTAAATTTTTTCTTTCCCTCTCTCTGGTAGACAAAACGCGGCGATGAGTTTCGTCACTCCACACGCAATGTCTCGAAAATTATACTGATGGGAACAAAGTATCTTCTCACTAGGTTCTCTCTGACTAAATCAAAAAAAGCGTAAAGCTCTTTTTTTATTTATATAAGCTTAATCATTTTACTGAATGACTCTCTAAGCTGAAATACATAAAGTACTTAACATTAGATTACTATTGCGTGACATAATACCTAGCACCATAGTGATAATCAAAGAGACGTATAATAATAACTTACATAAACAATAATAACTTATAAAAATAAAACAAATAATCATTATTTAATCACCAAACTTTTGTTATCACATTATTGATCATATCTGATAACGTTTGTAGACAAAATATCTTAACATCTGTTTCGTAACCATATTGTATGAAATGTGTTCAGTTTCTGCGATTTTATTATGGATTTACTATTACTAACACATAAATTAAATATACAAAGTAATTAAAAACCAAAGATAAACTCAAGAATATTTTATCTGAAGAAGACATGGGGAACGAGAACATTCTAAAATGTATCGTTTTAAAAATCATAAAATACGATCGTGATATCGCATATTTCACCGCACCACATAATCTTATCAGAAAACGTATCTTGATTTATCATACAAATGTATACATCAAACACATCCAAATATATTGCGACCATTTATTTAACTTTACAAAATCGACAAACCTACGAGAATGTGTTAATATTATTTAAAGTCATGTCGAAAAAAAAACAAACGATTAAAAGTTATTATTGTTAAATACCCGAGCAAAAACTCACAGCTCTTTGCACTTTAGTGACGCAAGACATATTTTGCATTCGCTTTTAGTTAAATATTAAAACGTGACACAAAAACGCCTCATAATAAATCATTATGACCGACATAACAGCAAAAAGAATCTATTTTTATTCACTGCAAAACAAAACCCATACATATATCAAGAGACATGCATCTAGAGCATGTTTTGTGTGGAAATAAACAACGTTTCAATTTATTTAATAATATTCAAAGTAAGTTTATCTAATTAATGAAACAAAAATATTATTTCCTTTCAGAGAATAAGAATCAATTAATAACAATCTGGCCACAATTCTCGGTAGGTGGTATTTGACAGCTGATCGGCATAATATAAACAAACTCACCTTATATTACTGTAAGCACAATATTCCGGCATAAATTCACAAAAACGTTTTTTTTTTTTCACTGTTAAGTTTCAAAACACTTAAGAACATGCGAGATACGTTTTGAGGGCATTAAAAATATCACTCCCGATATAATCAAAGGGCTGCAAAGTAAGTGAGGACGAAGGACGTGCGTCTCCGGCGACAGTCGGTGGAGAACTGACAACTGAGTACGGTGTCTAGAGCGAGGCGTGCAGCCGTGGAAGTAAGGCGATCAGATGAGGAGACGTGGGTAAAGTGGTTGTATTATGGTATCGGAACTCAACGGAAATGGATGTTACCTGTAATTTATTACGGTACGTCGTCGAGAAAATTATTTGCACTCCAATTCTCTCTCTTCTGTATGGAACGTACATGATAATAATTTTAGAGGACGACGCGATCGGTAAAAACATGTTTTTGGAGGCTAGAGCTGTCCAAAATGTATTCATTTATTTTTCAGCTTCACGCTGTATCGTGCATATAGCAGGGCAGACAGGGGGAACATAGCGTTAAGATACTCCGCTCCCCACTTATCGTCGTATTTTTAAGGTTGAGTAGCGGAACTCAACGCCGCGCTTTGCCTAGGTGGAGTAAAGCAATACATATATTTATAAATAATAATTCATTCCCCTGAGTGGGAGTCGAACCTGCGAGCGTCGCGTTTACAGTCACACTCATGTGTCTCAAAAATATTTGTTTCTCGAAAATTTTAAGAATTTATAACAATTTTTATTTTTAATAAAATAAGTAAGTCAGGTCCATTTGTGCAATTGAAATTCATTTGCATTACAACGCTTTTGGCGAGGATCGACATCTAGATACTTCGATAACGAGACTTTGCAACTCTACTCCATCATCATTTGGCATACACTGCACCCAAAGCAATTAAAATCGAATTTATAAAGTATTGAAAATACTTGACGAACAAAATAATCATCTAAATTACAAAAATATTTTTTGTATTTAATTTGAAAAAAAATACACTATAAAATAATAAAGCATCATCATTTGTCTTAATTTTTTCATCTAATTCCGAAGATATTTTTTTATTATTATAATAAAATGTTTATAGAAACTAGGGCGAGTATTACATAATGTGTGTATAAATCATTCGTTACTTAATAAATTTTATTTAATATTTAATAACTGTTTATTAACAAAATTAAAAAAATATATTTACCCAAAACGAAATAACTAATTAAAAGTAAAATTTAAATTTGTAATCAAATAGATCAGCAAATCTATTTAACTACAGTAACGAGATAGCGTGATGACTCAAGCTCTGATCAAAGCTTCCAAGAGATTATTTCTTCTTTGAAACTATCTAAAACACGTACTAGTCCTACGCAAAAACTTACAGGACTCTTCACAAAGTTCGCTCGTTTATTAAAGAAAAGTAATTATTTTCTCATCGATTACAACCAACACTATACGAATGTTATGCTTTTCGTATGCGTGAATTGAGACGAGAGAAAGACATCCATTTTTGACAATACAGTACGTTTGAAACAAAATTTAATATTAGTTTATTTGTGCAATAATAAAAATAAAAATTAAATCAGCTTTACGCTGTATCCCGCACACAGCAGTGTAGGCAGAGGGAACCTCGTGCTAAAACACTCTGTTCCCCACTTTCCGCCGAATTCTGGAGGTATTGCGTGCTGAGTGGCGAAACTCAACGCCCCGCTTTGCCTCGACACCAACGCGAAGAAATGAAAATATAAATGTAAATAAATATTTCACTTCCTCGAGTGGGGATCGAACCCAAAACAAGTCGATTATACATTCACACTTTGTGCCTCTGCGCCACGACCGGCTTCAATATTGTGCAATAATATTTAGATGATTCTTTCAGCTTTATAAAATCTAATAAGCTATTGTGAAAAACAGAAATAGAAATTGCATTTCACTATAATTACTGTAAAATGAAAGTTCAAGCGGAAGAATTGTAAAGCTCAAACGAATAGCGAACAATTAGTATATCACTGTACTAAAGTGGGTGTATTTCAAGGAATTTCTGTAATAAATTTAATATATTTCACGGAAATAAGTTGAGCAAATATAAATGTTACAGGAAAGTTGTGGCTGACTGGTTACCCAACGTTTACAGGATCGGAATGCCGATTACAACTAGAAGGATAGAAACGTGTCTAGACAAGAATAAATCTGCTTGAGATATTAGGAAAAACTGTAGGTTTTGTTTAAAAACGATGTTATATCTCCTAAATGTTATCTATAAAATCTAATAAGTTCACCTTAAAATTTAAATATATTAAATGAAATTTACTACGAACTAAGCTTTCTAAATTAGTATTACAGACACGTTTGTCGAGTCGCATAATACCTGAATTAATTCAAGCATTTGTTCCAAAATGATATAAATTCAGGAGGGCACTAAATATAAGTCAAAAAGCTCATTAAAATATGAAATAATATTAATTTTCATTTAGCTATGTTGCTTTATGCTGTAGAAATGATTACACAGGAGGGTCGCGACGCTAATTTTATTTATCACCAGTTTTATTTCTCGGTGGTTTGTTTACTCAACTTGTCAAGTCAATGTAAATTGCAATTTGTGTCTGCTGCTCTCGACAATCCTTTTGTCTTTTTACATTTCTTTACTATGGAGTCTTTTTCATGCCACGAGGACATTGCAATCAAGAATGCAGAATACTTCGGTGACCAGCAACGAACTCATGTGCGCTGTACCATGACAGGAAACCGAGGATCATTTAACGTTGAACTATTTACATCGGTTTTAAGCTTTTATTTCAGTGGATTAAAGTCTGACAGCAATTTTACAGAACTTTTCAAAAATTTTTTAGATGGTAATTTGCGATACAATGTGTTAATTTATCTAACAATTAAACAGTTCCTTACATAATACTGTAAATGTCAATTATATTTATTTAACAAAAAAAATCATATTTTATAAATTTTATAGATAAGGAAAATAATTTAAATTTACATAAGAGAAATGTAAACCCATTATGTACAACTGCATTTCCAAATGAACGAGTATATCAGCCGAATAACAGAAATAGTTCAGTAGTCTAGCAGGTACGCCTAGCAAATTCCGAATGCCCGGAGATAGCAGCATTAAATTTCCGCTACATAAATAGTTTCTATTTGACCAAGATCTAGAGCAAGAAACCAAATTTTTGAAATATAAACCTTTTTTATGTGTGAAAAAATATGATTGATTATTATGTACATATAAAAAGATTGCGGTTTTGGATTGCAAATAATAACATATTGCAAAATTTCCAAAATATTATTTCATAAATTATTTTATTCTATGTTTTTCAAAGCCTTTACGCCTATAATGCATTCAAAGGAAGTATATATTATACTAAAAATACAATATACATACACATAAAATCTACAAGTATAAACATACCAATGTAAGCATAACGAAATTTAGTATTCTGTCGATTTCTGCGCTTGAACGTTAATTAAAATCTAGATTTTTTACCTAACCCTTGAAATAACCAAAATAAATTTAAAATCTTTTAAAATTCCCTATATACTTTAGGCTTTGAGTGATGAATTACTGAAAGCCTTCAAGTAAACAAGGTTTAAAAGGTTCACCTAAGTATAGTTTTAATTACAGACGGGTGTGAACTGCGATATTAATTACGCCTTCCACAAGGACACGGCGGTGGGTTTGTTAATAAAAAAACATAAAAATATTTTATATCTATATAAACTATGTTATAGAAACTAGCTGGCTCGCTGGTTCTCATAGATAAATTAATCGATGCTTTTATTAAACTAAAGACCTCATTCTCGTATATTTATTGAAAATAATGATATTTAATATAAAAAATCATGAACAAGGTTCGTCTTTTATATGGGAATAAACTAAAACTACTAAGCTACTCGTCAACGAATAGAAGTAGATAATGTATAGAGTACGTATTCAGAACAGTTTGTGCTAATGCATAAAATGGAAGTGTATAAGAGTAAGAGCCGGTAAGAGCTGCATTGAGTCAATTATATAATTTTGCCTATTGAATAGGCACACAAGTGAAGGCCGAACAAAGGATGACCCTTACTAGTTCCATTACTCTTTACCAAGTCGTATGCGATAAATATAGAGAAACTTTTTATTTGTTGACATACTAAAGATACCCGATTCTATTTTTCTCTATAATTAAGTTGTCATGTTATATTTGCTTGACATTATTTATAAATAAATAAAATGTCATTTATTGTGAACTTTGGCAAGAGTTATGTCCATTAGTGACTGCTACCGGGATGGTTGCGGGTTCGATCCCAACTCAAGCGAATAGCTTTTATTCATTTTCTGCACTGGTAAGATAAAGAAATGTGTTAAATTCCGCCACTCAACACAAACACATCCAGTCGAACTTGGGCTAAAAACGAAGAATAGAGTTCTTAAAATTAATTTTTCTCTGCAAACGCAGAATGTAAAGAATGATATATGCCATAAAGTGAAGCCAAAAGAAATCTTTGGCACCTCGTCTTTTATAGATTGAATGTCTATTTATAGTTGATATCACGTCAGAATATGTAAGCTAAATTTACACACCATCCAACTTGTAATATTCAAATCGACAATTCTATATTTACCTTATAGTCCAATTTAATCGTGTTTAAAAAATAAAATAGCAGTAGTTGTTTTCAAATATAAAAATAAAAACAATTGCATGCCTAAACACAAGTGAACACAAGTCATTGAGCAAATCGGTTATGTTTAAAAAGAAAGACAGGACCGCTGAGTGAATTGTGTAAACAGTGTGGATAGCACATTTCATAACAAATACTTAGTGTAATATTTACCATATCTATATTATCTTGAGTGTAAAAAACATTTTATTGTATTTTTTAGTTTATTTTTTGATATTATGATTAAATTGAATTATTTTTATCTTAATAATTGAGGCCTTCGCTTCTTCTTGGCTGTAACGCGACGGTCGTCGGATCGATCTCACTTGAGGAAATATATTATTATTTATTAATATTATATTTCCTCGCTCTAGCACCAAGGCAGAAGCCCGGCGTTGAATTCCACCATTCAATACGCAAATCCTGGAATAAAATCGGCGGAAAGTGAGGAACGAAGTTAACACTAGGTTCCCTCTGCCTACCCTGCTATATGCAGGATACAGCGTGAAGCTAATTTATTTTAATAATCTTACAAAATTATAAAGTTAATATTTAATTCAATTATCACGTCAATAAATATAAAGTATTAAGTTTTAATTCAATTACGTTGAGATAGTTCAAGTCTTTGAAAAGATTCTAAGAACGGTAAGACTTTTCCGAATGCTGAACAGCATTATTGAGTTTCTAGTTTAGTCAATACCAACGTTGCAGAGAGTACACAAATTGCTGGAATTTATACCACAGGAGCTATACCTGGAGCAAGGTTATTAAGAAGAGTTGACATAGTTTATAAAATAAGCAAGAAAATCTGTATGTGAAAATAAGGTGCCGTAAATTCACGTGAAAATTAAAAAGGAACTTGCAGCAAATTCTTCTTTATTTCATATTTTCTGCCTAAATCGACATTAAGTAGATATTTATAATAATAATGATAACTCTTTATTGTACATCCAAGAAAACACAGAAATACTTATTGCTCAATAGCAATATATAGGTATTCTGTGAATCTCAATCTCTCTCTTTAACTTATTAGAAAAAACACAATCATTCCTAATCATACACATTTCTCACACAACAATAAAATCTACTTTTTAACCGCAATACAATTAACAACTCAAGTACACTCGAACAAAATAAATATACATAATACGTACGTATTTATTCAATCTGATTTATTAACACTAAATAAAAGCAGGAAGAAAATTTATTTTGCAACTCTATTTTCGCCTGTACCCATACAATTAGTTAAAGTTAAATCTTTCAATTTAAGCCGGACGTATTTATAAGTTAAACAGAGTATGTTTATTGTGAGCGTTCCGCAAATAACTTGAATGCTAATTCGCCTTATTAATCTTGATTCGTTTAGTTAAGAGTCCAGTCTATTTGCGATTTTATCAACGTAAGTTGACGTGAAATATTACTGTTATTTGCTATCGGAATTATTTTTTATGGCCAAGCGTATCTTATATTTTGCAGCGTAGGCAGAGGAAGACTAGAAAAAGATAAGATAAGAGAAGATCAGACAGAAGATCTAAAATAAATATTATTCGTTGAGTGCAGGAATTGATTTTCGATGAGAACGAATAAAACTCAGAAAGAAAATTAAAAACAATTAAAGTTTAATTTCCCGAAAGCAAAAGTTCCCGAATGGATAGCGTGCAATTCAAAAAAAAGTGTTACTATTGCATATTTAGATTACTACAACAGTAAAGCATTAAACGTGTAATATTACTTATTTACTTCGGTCGTGGCGCAGGGACACTAAGTGTGACTGTAATCGCGCCTGGTTGTGGGTTCGATCCCCATTTGAGAAAATGAAATATTCATTTACTTTTATAGTTCCATTTCTTCTCTCTGGTGTCGAGGTAAAGCGCCGCGTTCAGTTCCACCATTCAATATGCGAAGTCTTAAGAATTCAGCGGAAAGTGGGGAAAGGAGTATTTTAACACTAGGTGCCCACCCTGCCTACCCTGCTGTGTGTCCTACAGCATGAAGCTGATTTTTTTTTATTAATTTAAATAGACGGGAAATATTAATGTTATTTGCTATCAGACTTATTTTTTATCGCCAAGCGTATCTTACATTTTGCAGTGTAGGTAGAGAAAGCCTAGAAAAAGATTAGATAAAAAAGATTAGACTGAATATCTAAAACTAACATTATGAGTTCATTGCAGGAATTGGTTTCAATTGAGCACGAACAAAGTATAGCCCAGTTTAAAAAGAAAATAAAAAACAATTAAAATTTTACTTCCCGGAAACAAAAGTTCCCGGAAAAAATAGGTGTGGAATTTAATAAATGTGCAAACATTGCATCTTGCATATTAACTGCACCTGTACATCATTATAAAAATAAAAAATTAAATAAATTAAATTAGCTTCACGCTGTATCCCGCACACAGCAGGGTAGGCAGAGGGAACCTAGTGTTAAGACACTCCGTTCCCCACTTTCTGCCGAATTCTGGAGGCATTGCGTGTTGAGTGGCAGAACTCAACGCCGCGCTTAACCTCGACACCAGAGCGAAGAAATGGAAATATAAATTTAAGTAAATATTTCATCTCCTCGAGTGGGGATCGAACCCACAACCAGTCGGTTTTGCAGTCACACCTCGTGCCGCCGCGCCACGACCGACCTCACATCATTATAGATGTTAATAATTTGTACATGAACTCAAAAAAGGAGAAAAACTTGTGATAAGAAAAAACTCATCAAGAATATGAATCATTTGTCTATAAGCCACTGTGCTGTGTGCGTCAGATAGGCTATTTAATAAGGCTAGATTTATTACGGCCGTATTTACATTTTTTTTTTTCATATACAACAATTAACAGGAACCTAAATATATTTTGTTTATATAATATAAGATGGGAAGATAAAATTAGTTAAACTAAAACTATAATAATAAACTGCCTTAGCTATTTAAACAAAATAATTAATTTACTAAATTTGTAAAAGTTTAAAGCCCACCTTTAATATAAGGTCTATAAACGAACGTTAAAAACGCGTACCTACGTTATAAAAGCAAAACTATCAACATTACGGTCATATCAAGATAAATCTAAGTAATTTTCTAAAACTGTCAATGCACTTTGCGGAAAGTGGGACGGATACTCAGAACTCGGCGGAAAGTGGGAAACGGAGAGTCTAAACACTAGGTTCCCTCTGCCTAACCTGCTGTGTGCGGGATCCAGCGTGAAACTGATTTTTAACTGTCAATGTACTAACAAATCACTATTATGTTACATGAATAAAAATGTAGGTACTATAGTATTCACGGCAACGGTACCGGGGGTCGACAACCGGCCGCGAAGGCCATGGGGGTGACGTCACGGAAAATAATACTATAGTAAAATGATGTATACCTTCCCCTTTTTAATAAACGTGAATCACTACATGAACATTTTTTTCTGTGAATTTCACCTTTTAGTATCCAATATTTGCTGACTATATTGTAGCATTTTTATGAACCCCCAAAAAATTTAATTACAGTCAATTTGGTTACCGTTTTACCAAGAAATTAAATATTTGATGTAGTTCAGATTTCATATTAACAAACCAATTATAGTGGCACTTTACAAACTAATATAATTTAAAACTTGTTTAAGCAATCGACGTACACAATGGATCTTCGTAAATTGAAACGAAAATTGTATATACAATTTTTACGTACATTTATATTTTAAATTATTATAACTTGCACGTTTCGCTACTTAATTAAGATTAAAATAAAAAGTTTAAACAAATGTAATAAATAATTTGTAAATGTAAATCGACTACACCACTGATAAGTTGCGTCATTATAAATTAATAAAGAAACGTAAGCGTTTAAATTGATTGACCACAAAACGAAACCGTTACGTCGAGACGCGAAAGCTACCCATTTTTTTTTTGTTTTACATAACTTAAGCGAATCCCCAATACATAAACTGTGTAACTTTTTAAAGTTTAATAGATTATGCAAATTGAATAGCCACATGCACAGTATACATAATCTAATTTTACTTCGTTTGTTCAGAATATTTTATAAAATAATATGACATAAAAACGTCTAGACGACCTCTTTGTTTTGTATTTTAAGTAAATTGCGCACAGTGATTTTGACAGCGCGAATACTTTGAAACTTTGCACACAAAACAAGGTTAAATCAAAATAAAAATGTACTGAATATTCAATATTGTGGCTTATGTGAGATTCTTTTATTTGGGCCAGACCGCCGAACAATATCCTCTCAGAGTTTCGTTTTAGTTAATCTCGAACTGGAATGCACCCGTGCAATATCGATTCAACTTTCGCCCAGACTTTGGAGTCTGGAGACATCTCGATATCTTCATACAGTTTTATGTTTGTACTTTTAAAGTGGCACGGCACATCTTAGCGTAGATGTGTTTTTAGATGAAACTTTTTAGATCCTTAAATGTAAAAGGAATCTTGTTAAACATTAAAAAAAATCACATAATAAGTAGATATATTTATACAAAATGTATTATAGAGGAGAAACCGGAAATCATTCATAGTTATATTTGGCTATGCACATAGCTTGTAACACATTTCTTTGATACGAAATGTCAGGCCAAATTTATACGGACAAAGGTTACAAGATCAATTTTCAGAGGTTTTTTAATCTTCGCACTGTATCCCGCACACAACACGGTAGGTAACCAGACAGAACCTAGTGTTAAAACACTCCGTTCCCCATTTTCCGCCGAATTCTGAAGGCATTGCGTGATGAATGGCGTTACTCAACGCCGCACTTTACCTTGACACCAGATCGAGGAAATAAAAATCTTAAATGTTTCATCTCCTCGAGTGGGAATCGAATCCACAGCCTATCGCGTTTACCGTCACACGCGTGTGCCCCTTTGCGACGACTGGCTTTATTCGGAGGTAAATCATACTATATTTTTTAAATAACGGGTCCACTTCACTTAAACTGTTTTTACATATTAATAGTACGTGTTGCCTTTAGTCAGAAAGTCTGCAAGTACTTACTCATAAATTATATAATAATAAAAGTAAAAAGATATTTTTTTATAATACGAAACTTTCTTATTAAACTTGTTAGAAGCACACCTCACTCTATATTGCATTTGTCTAGTCAAGACAATAAATTTCAAGTCTTATAAAGAAACAGGTAATTCATTGTTCGTGTGTACAATATCTAAGGCAGCGGATTACTTAGAAATTACCACCATTCATTTTAAATTGACCTTTCCACTAAATATTTTCATTGAATACACATTCCTCATTCCAAACATAAAATTTATATTTTTAGCTTCATGTTGTATCCCGCATGAGGGAGCCTAGTGTTAACACACTCCACTACACACTTTACGCCGTGTTGAGTGGCAGAACTCAACGCCGGGTTTTTGCCTCGATGTTAAAGCGAAGAAATGAATATATTAAATATTTCATTTCCTCGATTGCGAATCGAACCCACAACCTATCACGTTTACACGCTTGTGCCACTGCGCCACGACCATTATAATGATTGATATTATACTAACAAAATTTCAATAATACATAATGCAAAAGCTCGTTCTCGGAAGCAGTGTACGGACAATATATTTGATAAGTTCTAAATAAACCGCCTCTACTCGAATTCAGGTTAAATTACCATCGCATTCAAAGTCGCGGGTTTCACGCGAACACATCGCAGTTCTATTTCAGATTAATAGAAAATAATTCATTTAAGAAAGAGCCGACTAAATTGTAGAACGAAGGAATAGATTTCTTGGTAACTAACGTCAACACTTCGAATCTAATTTACTACTATTCTATATTAACTGGTATGTTTTTTTTTTTCAAATACATATTTTTAAAACTTTAGTCAGGTGTATTTAAAGGAAACCAAAAGGAATTTATTATTAAATTTACTCGTACTATTAGCTCATTAAAATCCGCATTTATAAACAGTTCTTAAGTCTAAGATTGACCTTGAGATCCCGTTATCATTCATGAATTACATATCCATAAATGAAAAACGGCATCTCAAGATCGATGTGAAACTTGAGAGCGATTTATTAAACAGGCCTAAGTGCAGTATAATAATTTTACTAGTATAAAAATTCTGAAAAAAATTATAATAAGAGAACGCTATGGAGTTACCTAAAAAGTACATAGATATATAAAGATTAAATAGATACTTTATATATAACACATCCACGTCCACGTGTAGAATGGATAAAGCACTGAAGTGTACAGTCGAGGACACATTTTTATTATCCGAGACGGCCAATGCCTCCCCACTACCCCCCGCGTCACTTAGGTTTGCATGAAAGCGTAATGTGGAAGAAAATAATTGAATTGACTCGTTACCGTCGAGTTTAGTTCACAAAATTGCACCGAAACCGGCGGCACTCGACAATATTTTTGATAACTAAAAAAATATGGCCTTACATATTTGATAAAAAGTTTTTTTTATCATAAAATAAGTGTTGAGTTGAGGAACTCAACGCCAGGCTTTTGCCGTGTTGCCAGAGCGAAGAAACGAAAATATTAATAAATAATAATTCATTCCCTCGAGTGGAGATCGATTATTGCATTACCGAATAAATTTATCTTTGAGTCGTGGCGCAGTGGCACAAGCTGTGACTGTAAAACCGACTGGTTGTGGGTTCGATCCCCACTCGAGGAGACGAAATATTTACTTAAATTTATATATTATATTTCCATTTCTTCGCTCTGGTGTCGAGGCAAAAGCGCGACGTTGAGTTCTGCCACCCAACACGCAATGCCTCCAGAATTCGACAGAAAGTGGGGAACAGAGTGTCTTAACACTAGGTTCCCTCTGCCTACCCTGCTATACAACGGATGGATACAACGTGAAGCTGAAAAAAATATATATCTTACCACATACATACAAAACTTACAAAAGTAATATGTACGTATAAATAAATACATGAAATTCTAAAATTTAAGACAATATACTCAAACATTTCAGTCCTCACGTTCACTTTATGTAAGCTAAAAGCATCCGATGCTCGCTGTAGTAACTTTACACCGCATTCTACCACTAGTCAGCATTAGCATAGCATTTTGTAACACGATTTATTGATACACTAAAATAAATAGGAAACAACGTTATAAATACATTACGGTATGTCAGATATTTGGACCACTATATTATTTTAACATAGTGGTAGAGTTTATCTTCTTATTTCATCATCAAATTACAGAATAAGGATAGGTTAAGACAAATTAAAATAAATAATAAATCAAATCGGCTTCACGCTGCACCCTGTACTCAGAAGAGTAGGCAGGGGGTACCTAGTGTTAAGTCACTCCTTTCTCCAATTCTGAACGCATTGCGTGTTCTGTGGCGGAATTCAACGCAAATTCAAATTTAAATATTTATAATTTATATTTATAAATTTAAATAAATATTCCATTTCCCCGAGTGGGGATTGAACCCACAACCAGTCACGTTTACAGGCAGCATTTTCTGTTCCTGCGCCACGATTGTCCTTGAAATAAAATCATTTTATAAAATTAAAAAATCCATTAAAAAAAAACAACGTATTGAGTTACAGTATCTTCACTCCATATCGTATGCAATTGAAACCTTGACAAGTTTTACAGCGTATCGCTTTTACAAAAGTTGTTTTCATTGACACACTCAGGAACAATGGTTCCGAGTGTATTGTACCACCGCAAAATAGTAAGCCGCAAAACAATACTAGGGATTAAAGCAACAATACAATTCGCAAAGCGCATCGGACAGTTGCAGGCACAAACCAGGTCACCTAGATCCAAATGCTGCTAAGTAAGTCACTACTGAACGACATACGACATATTTTTTGTGAAATTCCCCCTATTCAACTTTTTAAATGCACGCAATATTGTTGGTTACCGTGGGGAAATACGGTAATGGTTTAATGTGCTAGAATTTAATTTTAAGCCAAAAAAATATATAATGAGGTTTGTTGAGGCACAAGGTGTGACTGTAAAAGCGATTGGTTTCCCTCTTGAGGAAATGGAATATTTATTTCAATTGATATATCCGTTTCTTGGCTTTAGGGTCAAAGCAAAGCGCGGCGTTCAGTTCCGCCACTCAACGCCATTCGGCGGAAAGTGGGGAAAAAGGTTAACTTAACTCGAGGTTCCCTCTGCTTACCCTGCTGTGTGCGTAAAGCTGATACAAAAAAATATATAAATAAGGGTTTAAAAAATGAACGTTAGCAAGTAAACTGGTGTTCAACTATAAATAAAGTTGAATATTATAATTTTGTTGACCCACATCGAATGATAGGCAACAATATGTGACGACCATAAAAGGTTATTCATAACTAAACATACCTAATTATCGATTACGTGACACAGGAATATTTAGAGCACGTGTTTTACTACGTGTTGCTTTTGTGAGGGCGTACACGATGTTTTATAGGCTATAAACAAAACATACATCCGAACCGGCATACCAAAGACATAACACAAACATTGAAAAAATTAAAAGCCACCGTATTTATGAGGATTTTTTTTCACTAAAAAGAAACTGAAGGTTAGTGTTCGATTAATTAAAAACATCCAAGAAATTAAGACCGGAAAATTGACTATACAGGATGTCAAATTTTCCCTCTTGGTAATCAACTGTACCAAAAAATATGGAGAATATATTGACAAACATTTATAAATTAACAATGAAGTCAATTCTTTACTTGTCAATAAGTAACACCTTTGAATATTTTCATGGACATTTAAACTATATCTGCGTATTTTATAATATAAAGAGCCCACACAAAAAAAACCTCAACCAATTTTGAGCAGCACAGCTTTCTGAAGAAATACGCGACTGGCTTGATAGAAAATACCAGCTGGCTTCATTATTACTATATATATAAACATGAATCTTACAATTTAGTGTTCACATAAAGTTTTACTCTACTTTCATCCTGTTCATGTAATAAAAATCACATGAAACGCGTTGCAGAACGCCCTCTATACCCCTCGAGGGCATCTTATATGCGACGAGCGACTGCTCGTTCCGTCTAAGTAAGAAAAGGCTAGAAACGTAAAACTTGTACGGCACTTTCCCCAGTGACCCAATTCAGAAATTGAATGAACTTAAAGTCTTTATATAAACGAGTTAACAGGTAACATTAGGTGCTTCAGTGTACTATATATTGTACGCATGTTTGTAACAAAGAAAAAAAGCTATTTTTTCAGGTCTTGGTTGGCTGAATTATTTTCTTTTTCCTGCTCAGCTAAGTCAAAGTGCGGCTTTGAATTCTGACATTCAGCACGCAATGTCAATTTCAGGCGAAAAGCGGAGTGTCTTGACATTAAGTTCTCCCTGCCTACCCCTTTATAGCGTGTCCAGGGAGCAGGGCCAATTTCGAATTTGACCTCAATTTTTACAGTGAAGGTTGTAAGGCGTTATTCGATTACTTTCGCATAAGTAGCCTGATTACTTTTATTTGGTAAACATTGTTGTTTGATCTTTACTTTTTTACATAGAGTAGATGACACCTGACCAACGTATCCAAGTAGTAAGAACTGCTGTGAACGGCGACGACGGATTTTGATTTTGCTACAAGTCACATATCCCGTGAAAAATAATCTGCTGAATAAAGTTTCCCTAAAAAAAATCTCTATGCGCGACAACTGGGAACGGCGTGTCAGATCATGCCATTAGGCCTTGTGATTTTCCTTTAGGATATTTGTGAAATCAAAAGCGTAATTTATGTTTTCATGTCTTCGGTCTTGTGTTGTGACAAAGCGCGGCGTTGAGTTCCATCACTCAATACGCCACGAAGAATTCCATCTGCCTACCCTGTGTGTGTCTACTGTGTGCGGGATACATCGTGATGCTGATTTGATTTGATTTTATAAATATGTATATTTTTTTACAAACGTATTAAGTAACATCTCCTATAAAAATATTATAGTTACTTTACCATTGTAGACAGCGGACACTCAAATGCATATCTAATACACTAGATATGTATCTGAGTGTCCACTGCCACAGGCAGGTATGTAGGTTGACAATTATGCATAGTTGGCGTAACCTATTTAATAATTTAGAATATTGTTGTAACATGTACATCACTAACCCAATTAATCTAGCTTCAAAATTAAATTAAATTAGCTTCACGCTATGTATCCCGCATACAGCAGAGTAGACAGAGGGAACCTAGTGTTAAGACACTCCGTTCCCCACTTTCCGCCAATTTCTGGAGGCATTGCGTATTGAGTGGCGGAACTCAACGCCGCGCTTTTCCCTCGACACCAGAGCGAACAAATGAAAATATAAATGTATATAAATATTTTATTTCCTCAAGTGGGGATCGAACCCACAACCATTCGATTTACAGACACACTTTGTGCCCCTGCGCCACGACTGGCCTCAATATTGAATATTGTTGTAACATGTATATCACTAACCTAATTAATCTAGCAACTACAAGATGTTTATTAAATCAATATTTTTTTAGGTTTATAATATTTTTTCATTAATAATTAAAAATAAAGAATATTACTTAAATGACCAAAAAAATTTAAAATAAATACATATGTTAAATGTATGAATGATAAAGTAACGCAATTAACAAATAGTAAGAACACGCTTACTTGCTTATTTTCATTGTGAACTTATGAAAATCCGGTAATGGATTCGAATTCTAATATGGTGGCAACATTTATAATATAGGACCTACTCTCATTACAGAAAGTGTGGTTATGCCACTCCAGTACGCTACTTTAAATTGTTCAGAAAACGGAATAATGATTCACTTAATTTTCTCCGCTTATGTCACAAAATATAAAAGATGTGTAAGGATAAAGAAAAAGTTAGTATAAAGAAAAGACGTATAACCCGATCATCTCATTATTTTTTTTACAATTTTTCTTACAATTGCAGTCATAAAGTTATTTATCAACAACTAATGTTTATACATTTCTATTTTAATACAAGTCAAACGATTGAGATGCACGTCGCCACTAGGTCAATTATTATTAATGTGATACAACTTGCTCCAATTTACATTAACTTTACACTACTTAAAAATTAATTTTAAATATTTATTATTTAATTTACATTGTTTACTAATTAATATACTTACATCGTTTTATTTAAATAAAATGTTTATATTTTAAACATATTAATTAACTTCGCTTAATATATAAGTTAATTATATTATATTATAAGCAATATTGACAACAAGGATAAAAACAAAGCGTCGTGCTTTGTACGCTAACTTACCCAATTGATAATAACACCGGCATATCAACACTAGAAACACAATCCATGATAACAATATGGGAGCGTCCTGCACTAACAATGCTTCCATCATTGTATCGAGAAAAAACACAGATCATAGGAGAGAAAACATTAAACTGGGAAATAAAACTTCCTTTGTTCGTGATTATGTGGGTAGACGGGTCGATGTCACTAGCTGACACTAAAGATATGCGTCGACCGCTTGGCACAAGCGCGAGAGTTGCGATCCAAACGTACGAAAAACCGTTTACACCTTACAATTACCCGTCTTTACGAGAAAGATGCAAAATATACTTGGAGAATTTATGTTGACAGATTGGATGAAAATAAATAGTTTATGTAGTAACGTTACAGAAACAAATTATTTCATAGTTAACTTTAAAAAATCACTTTTCATTGTGTTTTTAATATCAAAATTAATGGTGAATTAAAGATAAAAATTTGGTATGCTGTACACGTCTAAGTTAAATAGAACATTAGGTGGTGTCATAGGGGAACCCGATAGAATCTCTCTAATCAGATAAGCGCGCGCAACGAACCCGAATCGTCGACTGACCTGCGCCGGCGCACGCGTGCTAACATCTGTCGGAGTATACTTGAATGATAACAAAAATAAAACCGCCTCCCAAGGGGCAAATTGAACAAAAAAAATATCTACTGGAGAAAACAAACTAGTGTAATAAACCTGATATATAAGAAGGTGTCAACGAACCAGTGGAGTAACATGCGAATCTATTCGTATCGAAAAAAATATACACGGTCATCGTATATTCATTAATATGGAAAAATCGACAGTTCCTATTTTGCGAAGAGATAAGAACTTTAAGCGATTTTTTTTCATACTAAGCAAAAATTTTTTATTTAAATATAAAGTTTTTTTTAATTATATCTGGAGATAATCTGCAATTTCGTATTTAATAACTAATAAATAAAATAAATATAAATTTTGGAAATTGAGGCCCGTCGGCCAAACGTAACAAGTTGTGGGTTCGAATCCCACTCGAGGAAATTAAATATCCAATTTTCTCATTTCTTCGCTCTGTTAAAGGCAAAGCGCAGCGTTAGTTCTATCACTCAGCATACAACACCTCCAGAACTCAATAAAAATTGATGTACGGGAACGGAGAGTTTTAAAACTAGGTTCTCAGGTTCTCTCTGCTACGTGCGAGAGAACGTGACGCTAAAAAAAACTAAATAAAAATATTTTTTACTTTAATCATAAATAACACTGAAGCATATCAATTAAACTAGTGACTATAAAAACGCCCTACATTTTATCTAGTATAATAATTAATTACACTTGGCTGACTATACATGCATGATAATACAAAAAAATATAAAAGAAATTTAAAGAATATAATATTTTGTTACAATTAGCTTTTTAACTGTGTATAGTTTATTTCATGAAATAAACCTTTATTATTGTATCAAAGTTAAAATACTACTGAGGTAATGTAATAAATTATTTTATTACTATAGAAATTAACAAATCAATTTCCTAACTAATCTTTAAATATATATTGTAAGTCAATTTATACTAAATATTGTAATAAATAACAAATATTTCACTAAACGTACTTAGTAATAGTGTACGCGAGCACATGTGGCGCTTTATTGCTCGTATCCAAACTTCGTTGATTTATTTTATCAGTCTACTTTCTTGCAACAAATTGGTTGTAAAATAAATCTACAATAAGTATTACGTATTTCTGGCATTGTTGCTATTGTGTTTAAAACAGCATTTTTTATTTCATTTAATTAATATTTCAAAATAATAGCACCATGATATACTAAATATTAAATCTTGGTTAAGAAATTTAAAATAACTAAATTATTTTACATTATTTGTTAGAACTAGCACCATCTAAGATGTAAATTTACATATGGGAAAGATTTAAAAACAACCTATTGCACTTTGTGACTTCAAATAAAATACAGGATGCTCTTGATGTTTCCAAACAAAAATTATGTTTGGATAACACAAAAAGAGAAAGATATTCAAGAATTTGCCAACATTTATATATTTATTAAAAACAAAGGGTTTTTAACAAATTGGTTGTAAAATAAATCAACAACAAGCATTACGTATTTCTGGCATTGTTGTTACTGTGTTTTAGCTAAACAGCGTTCTTCATTTCGTTTAATTAATATTTCAAAATACTATAATAGCATCATGATATACTAAATATTAAATCTAGTTAAGAAATTTAAAATAACTAAATTATTTTACATTATTTGTTAGAACTAGCACCACCTAAGATGTAAATTTACATATGTGTCGACTCATATTTATAAATAACAAAATTTATATATTATACATATATTTTTTACATTAAAGTAATTAGAAAAATTTTAAAATCATCCTATTGCATTTAGTGACTTCAAATAAAATAATCCTGTATTTTGTGCTGTTGATGTTTCCAAACAAAAATTCCATGGGTTAGATAAAACGAAAAATAGAAAAATATTCAAGAATTTGTCATCATCCTTTGTTTTTGATAAATATAGAAAGATAATACATCAAGTTAAAAAAATGTCGCCATAAATATTTATATAGAATTAAAAGACGCAGTTAATCTGTCCTAATTTGTCGGAATCCTAACGGATGGTGAGCATTACCATAGCTGTGATGCATGAAGTTGATATTAAAGTAAATGTGAACGCAATTACATTTACAAAGGTATGTATGATAAACACGGGTCCATTCTCAGAAGAGAATATTACAAAAGTGGCACGCGCACGGATCGGACATGCTTTCAATATTTAAACTGCAATGTATAAATTCCGCTGCTCAACTTTTGCAATTTTCAGATTATTGAAAATGCTATATTGAATTAACTAACGTACTGCGGTGCATGTGTAACAAGCCGTATGTATGGACTTTTCTATACCTATTGATGATTCTGTTTTATTAAACGAAACAATATTTTTTTGTGACTGTAACGCGACGGTTGTTGGTTCGATAAAAATATTAATAAATATTATTTACTCAATTATTACTCGAATCATATTTTTATGTCTTCGCTCTCATACTAAAACAAAAATCCCGGCGTTGAGTTCCTCCAGTCAACACGCAATGCCTCGAAAATACGGCGCAAAATGAGAAATTAGTCTTAACTCTAGGTTCCCTCAGTCTACCATGCTAACATCGTACCGTTGTTATCAGGATACAGCGTGAAGCTGATTTTTTATACAAAATAAAGAGTTTACATCGAGAAGAGTTGTATCCATCATATCTTCAATTCTGTGAAAACATTATAGCCGGTAAAGTGAGCAAGGAACCCCTTTGATATTCAACAAGAAAGGGCTTAAAGAGAACACAACACAAGTGTTATCCCACCTTTACACTTGACGGTGTGTGAACAGCGTTTGACTTTTCCAAGTTTATTCGGGCCATTTAAAAATATTCTTAGAATAGTTTGAGAGGACAAAGAAAATTAGGTCACATTGGGTAAATAAAATTTAATAAAAAATTATAGTATTATAGTAACATAATACAAGCACTAGAAAGCTATTACCAGTATTAAAATTAGTAAATATATATGTAGATGGGTTTATAAATATGTTAAACATATGTAACGTTTGTGCTAAAGATCTGTGCATAGAGAATTTACCTTTGATATAAGTTTTGAACATGCCCTAGAGAATGGCCTTAAATATTCTAGTCTTGTTTTGAAGCCTGGTTACTCTGAACAGGACAGGTCTCAAGGGAAATCTAAATATTCGTGTGTTGTAATAAAAGTGAAATTATTTTAATGGTAACAGACGGTGTTAAGATTTTTATTTATTATTTTCAAGTTAACAAATAATTTTTCAGGAATAAGTTTAATTTAAAATAAAATAAATGTGTAAAAATAACCCTGTATATGTATTCAATTCTTCGTGCAAGTTTATGTTTACTGCTATTTCATTAAATAAAAATATTCTAGAAATCAAGACAAAAATTGAAATAAAGTAATAAGAATAAAAAATATAACTTAATTATTAAACGACACTTTTAAATAACAATGGACGCTTTAATAATACAATTTAATTAAAAGAGTTATCTTTCATAATAGATATTAAAGTTCTTCTTAAGTTCAGAGTTGAAATTCTTAATCCTAGCTATACTAGAGAGCTGAATAAAGGTCAAGAACGCAATCCATTGTCCCTGCAACAGGATAGAGTCCCTGAAGAACTAATAAGCGCCGACCTTGTTGTTATAAAATATTATGTAACACAAGTAAAACAAAACTAAGACTGTGTTCCTAGAAAATGATATTCAAATTGAAATGTGAAACAGCAAAGGAGAAGTTTAAAGCAACATTACATAGGAATTTATGAATGGACTGTTCGGGAAAAACAATGTTAAAATTCAACAAGGTCTTTATATTGAGGATATGTGCTCGTTTTTGTCATGAAATTTATCGAAACGGACAAAATAAATAAAAAATAAATCAGCTTTACGCTGTATCCCGCACACAGCAGGGTAGGCAGAGGGAACCTAGTGTAAAGACACTCCGTTCCCCACTTTCTGCCGAATTCTGGAGGCATTGCGTGTTGAGTGGCAGAACTCAACGCCGCGCTTAAGTAAATATTTCATTTCCTCGAGTGGGGATCGAACCCACAACCAGTCGGTTTTACAGTCACCCCTCGTGCCGCTGCGCTGCGACTGGCCTCATTTAAGGGACGAATAATTACTTTTAACGTTGAATGGAAATATGCTCAATGCCGTTAAATAATTAGGGCATCTATTGTTGTTGTTGTTGCTTTTACTTAAGGAAAGTCAACAACATGTAACACGTAAAAATACAATACGATATTATATCTTGAGGCCGGTCGTGGCACAGAGGCACAGAGTGTGACTGTAAAATCGACTGGTTGTGGGTTCAATTCCCACTCGAGAAAGTGAAATATTTATTTACATTTATATTTTCATTTCTTCGCTCTGCTGCCGAGGCAAAGCGCGGCGAGTTCCGCCACTCAGCACGCCATGCCTGCAGAATTCGGCAGAAAGTGGGGAACGGAGTGTTTTAACACTAGGTTCCCTCTGCCTACCCTGCTGTGTGCGGGGTACAGCGTAAAACTGATTTATTTGATTTTATTTTATATTATATCTCTTCTGTCTTAGGATATATCACGAAGGATATTAAGTTCAATTCCGTGCAGGCTAAACTATTTTATAAGTTTTTTAAGACGTCCTTATTTATTGATTTAGACATATTCTCATTTTCAATAACAGAAAACATACTACAAAACAAATATTTACGATTGATATTTAGGTATAAAAATGGATCAAGGATATGTTACGGAGTCATTGGACTTGGCTCTATTGCAGTTGTTACTGCGCTTATTACTTTGTGCCATAAAGCAAGAAACCAAGAGGTAATCAAGGCTCATTAAGAGCTAAGATAGGAGCGGGTGCGTAAGCCAAGCTCATAAAGCAACCTGAATCAAATCCTGTTTACAGGCTACGGCAGAAATGTTTTTGTAATATTATTTCATTTTAAAAGCAATAAGAACTTAATTAAAAAATATTACTTTAGTTATATCTTGCTGTAAACTATTAAGCTTATAATTCTAACATATAAGATTTAACATCATAAGTATAATAGTAGTATATAGAAAAATACTGCATGAGTTTTTTAAACATGAGCCATCAGCATAACCTTTTATGGACCGAGTCGTACTCGTGTATTGTTTTCAATTTTACTAAACAAAAAAGTTTCACTTTATATTCGTTTACTACATTTTTTTAGCGTCACGCTATATCTCGCACACAGCAGAGTAAGCAGAGGAGAGACCTAGAGAGATCAGCTCGGACGGTACTCTGAACTCCTACCTCAACAAGGCGATGGGCCTGGCACCTATACAGTGAATCCTTATATAACAAATTTGCCAAGAAAAATGCATTCAATTTAAAATCAAAATGTTATACAAGCTCTTACATCAGAAAACATTAATTAGATGTTAACCAAGCCTGAAGGTCTTTTCATAGTGAATATCCTTGCCCCATTTACTGCTTGCAAGAGGAATATCATTATATAGTCTTCGGAATGGTGTTTCAATAATGCATTTTACCTGAGAACGCTACATTACCGAGCTCCGCCGGTATCAGCACTACGTGTACCAATTTTAAATGGGTACTTTGAATAAGTGAAGTGGACATGTACTTTTGCATGATTACATGTATTAATGATATAGAAAAGGAAATGAGAAAGAAGCTATATAAAGATTGTAAGAAATATGGGAAACCATAAGGTTTCAAAATTAACTTCCGATACTGTCTGTTGGTTCAAAATGTTTATATGTATATAGTATCTGTTGTTTTATTATAACTGGAAAGTGACGGCAATAATGTAGTTTAACGTTACAAGTGTAGGTGTAACTTAAACACACATATTTTTTAAATGTAATTTAATAAAAATTTATTAAATTTATGAGGCCAGTCGTGGCGCAGGAGCGCAAAGCGTGACTGTAAATCGACAGGTAGAGGGTTCGATCCCCACTCAGGGAGATAAAATATTTACTTAAATATATATTTCCATTTCTTCGCTCTGGTGTCGAAGCAAAGCGCGGCGTTGAGTTCTGCCAGTCATCACGCAATGCCTCCAGAATTCGGCAGAAAGAGGGGAACGGAGTGTTTTAACACCAGGTTCCCTCTGCCTACCCTGCTGTGTGCGGGATAAGGGCCGTTCAAGTATTACGTAAGAACTGTAGGGGAGCGGGAGGGTCTTGGGTTTGCTTATTTTTGACGTTTTCAATAAAATATTTTTAAGAGGATTGCTTATTTTTGATGACATAGGGGAGGGGGGGTCAATAATTGCAAAAAAATTGCTTACGTAATACTTGAACGGGGGCCGTTACAGCGTGAAAATGATAAAAAAAATAGTTTATAATCGAACACTTCTATTATATTATTATATTTTATATAATGTATTACATAAATAAACTTAATAATTCAATGACTTTGAGTCGCCGCCGGCTATATGAAACCGTACACAAACTGGTCCGCATACTAAATTAATACTGAGAAGCATTGTTTTGCAACAATAACGCCATAACAGTAAGTAAATTATAAACATATTTTCCTTTCAATATAAACTTTTATTATCAAAGCGATGAAATATGCTTTTATTTTTAATTAGAGAAATTAAAGAAATTTATATATAATTATAAGGTCTATAGAATAAGGTCTTTGAATGATAATTTTTTCTTGAAAATAAGGGTCTTCATTTACCCTTGATTTATATTCAATAAAAAATGTAACCTTTGAAACGTCTAGTCTAGACTAGCAAGAACGAATTAGAAGAATTTTTGTATATTCTTAGCAATATTTTTTTGACTCTGGCTTAAGAAAAAATAACATAGAATTTCTTTGGCATTTATTTGCTCAAATTTTTCAGAAGCTTATTTGCTCAATTTTTTTTGTTACATTTTGTGTGGCTAAAATGTTAGACCAAAGGGACCAGCTACAGCTAGCAGTATATGTAGAAATAAACGAGAAATATGCACGAAACGTATGAGAAATGAGTGTTATCTTTGAGACGACTGAAACACATATAAAACAACGCCATTATTTTTTACTGACCTGAATGTCGAAATGAACTAAAATAATCTTAGAATTATAGGCGGTTCACGATATTATATTTTATAATACTAATATAGTTGTTTTTATTTTCAATGTGCCCTGCTACGAATAGAGATTAACCGAAATGATTTATTATATCAATATCTATTTCTGTAGATATATCTAGACTACTAAAAGCTAATTAGATATATTTGTATTGAGGACGGTCGTCGCGCAGCGGCACGAGGTGTGATTGCAAAATCGACTGGTTGTGGGTTCGATACCCACTCGAGGAGATGAAATATTTACTTAAATTTATATTTCCATTTCTTCGCTCTGGTGTCGAGGTTAAGCGCGGCGTTGAGTTCTGCCACTCAACACGCAATGCCTCCAGAATTCGGCAGAAAGTGAGGAAGGGAGTGTCTTAACACTAGGTTCCCTCTGCCTACCCTGCTGTGTGCGGGATACAGCGTGAAGCTGATTTTTATTGTACATATATAATTTTGGATAACTAAAAAGTAGTTTAAAATAATAGATTATAATAACATAAAGTTTGAATACGTAAAATTAGACTAACAATAATCAGTCACAACAGAAGAAATCCACTAAACAAATTCAACGCACAATATGTAATTAAATAATTACCAACAATAAAAAGAATGATATTCATTTACTACTAATGCATTCTTTTACACCATACTAATAACTCTCACAATGTTAGTTTACTTTAACAAGTGGCGACTTACCGTCTACATCGTTCTGCTGCGCACGCGCATCGGTCCGCTTCGGAGTGCTCGTGACACGGGGTTGAGCACGGCGGCATGGCGGCGTACATTCTGGCGCACGCTGTTAAAAAAGTAAATGTATATGATTATGTGTAATTTCATTGTTTTGTGTTAGATAAATAAAAAAATAACTTTCTTATGAAATATGTTGAAGTTATCTTTATGTTGATTTTAATATACGGTTATTAAGATAGATATCTACAATGATATTTAAGTGTAACATTTTATATATTTTTTTCTATTATATCATCATATTCATTTTATATCTTTATTTCTTAAGAGAAATGAAAGTATAAAATTAATGTATTTTATAAATATTCACAGTACCTATAAGTAAAATATTTCGGGAATAACTAAATATTAATATTCTTTTGATATTCCATTCGATACTTGTATAAACAATGTATGAATTACGTTTCTATTCAAAAACAAGACAAACAATGATTTTAATATAATATTCTTTTTTTATATATTTTCCTGTCTATGTTATTAAAATAAAAAGAAATAAATATGAAAATATTTACGAATCACGTGTTATTTTTGTTAAAACAAACTGTTAGAGACGGTGTTTAATTTTTAATATTGGTGAAAGAAAAAATAACAAAATTCTTGTATATCAAAAATTATATAGTTATTGATTGGATTGATATTATACGTGTTAGTGTAATTTATTGCTGGGAATATTTTTTTAGACATCCTAGTGTCTAAAATACCTATATCAAAAACATGTACGTAACGTACTGACGATTTATCGTAGTTACTCTGCCTCAATCAAATTTATCTACTTCTGTTAAATATATAAATAAATAATACAAATAGAAACTTAACTATATAAGATAAATATAATTTGATGAACTAATTTAAATTAAAATGAATACTCTAATATCTCACCGGCTTAATTTTACTCTCTTTGAAGTAAATTCTCATTTTGATCACTCACTATTGTTCACTCATGAAATTTATGATTTGCTTAGCATAAGAATCAAGAGTTATTTGTGGTGACAATCGTTGTATCTGGTAAAGAGCTGAAATATCGAATTCAAATAAAAAATCACAATGCGAAAGGAGACACTAAAATAAAAGAATTAGAGAATTATGAAAAAATATTAAGTAGCCGATAATACGGCTAATACTGTATAAGACGATCAAATCTATAAATAGAATAAAACATTGAATAGTAAATTTATTTACAATAAACATGATATAATAAAAACGACGAAAACGACTATGATATAATAGTAAATTACCAGGTAAGATAATTAACTGTAGGAAGAAAACAACACCACGATATATTAAATTACGAAACGAGGAATGTAATAATGTAATTTGAAACTGATATCAAATTATTTAAAGCAGTAAACTACTTGTTACGAAACCTAAACCTAGGTCCGTGAGGGCAGACAGTAGCGTCCTTCGTGGAATAGAATGTTGATCTAGATAAACTTAGACAACCACCCACTACTAACTTGTCACACTAAAGCATGAAATTGATACTATTACAAATATAAATTCTATTACAGGGACTTAAATCGAAAAGGATAAGATAAGTTTAGATATTTCCTGTTTAAATTGTTGTTTGACGCCAACGTGGCACGATCGGAATACGGCTGTAAGTGTAAATATGACGGTAACAGGTTTACCGGACAGACGGTAAGTCATCTAGGGTTTAATAAAATTCGAGATAGGAAAATGCTTAATTTTAAAATACATAACATATAGTTTTAAATGCAATTCGGACTAAAAAGTAAAGAAGTTATTATCCTGGAAGTCCTAACGAAAACATCAAGGTAGTAACAAAACATATATTAAAATACTGGAAACGAAAAAAAATATTTTTACATTTATTGATTTATAGGTGAAAAACTGGTGTGTTATAATCCCGATAACGAATACAAAAAAAGAAAAAATAACAGGCGGTATCTCATGATTGGGCAAAGAGTAAAATTATTTATGTTCGTGTGAATATTTAGGGTTACACACACTGGAACATTTTCACACACACTTGAAAATTTTTACACACACTTGAATATTTTTACACACACTTGAACATTTTCCGCCCAATTTTTGGACGAAACAAAATTATTCATTCCCCAGAGTAGAAACCGAACCAACATCAGACGCATATACAATCAGACTGCCGCTGTGCCGTGACGGCATTAATCTAGAATAGAACGAGCGATATTTTATCAGTTTACGAGAAAACGTATGATTGTTGTTATTAGCATGTATTAAAAACATGCAGTTTCTCGTTTCTCCCCAGTGTTTATCTACGCAGTGCGTGATAAATTAAGCATGTCTAGGATTATACCACTTCTAAGATGTGAAGCGTAACAAATTAAACATATTTATGAGTTTTGAAATGAAACAAATGTTTTTCTACTATCGGATACTTCGGAGTTTCAAAAATATGTGATGCTGTTTCTTATTCATTGTAATTCTCTTAAATTTTAAAAAGAAACAAATTAAAAAGTACGTATATTTAAATATTACATTTTAGCCTTGATGTATGTTTAAACAATGAAATACGCCTAACGAGTCATGCTTAGATAAAAAAGATGTAGGCAGTAGATTCTAAAAGGTCAATTACTTTATTATTTAATTTGTTTATAACATTTAAAATATAATTTACAAATACAAATGCAATCATTTTGTTAATTGTAATAATTATTTTGAATGACTTAAAGTAATTTGGTTTAATATTGGTATTATTTAAAAACAGCAATATTTTTGAGCAATATATTTTGTTTATATCTCCCGCATTTTCACAGTGAGTATATAGATAGATAATCACTCGACTCCCCTTTTAACAACGGACATTACATATAGGAATGGCAAAATTTCACAAGGGAAGCAACTTCACCCTTTCCCGCATAGCAAAGAAGGCAGATAACGGTAACCCAATGTTAAAGGAGTATTTCCTTTCCCCATTTTCCGTTTAATTTTGGATACATGGCGTGTCAAATGGCAGATCTCAACTCCGCGTAGCGCCATAAAATACTACATTAAATATAAGCATTCCTGTTCTGAGCCCACAGCCACCATGCATCATCAGGCACATCCTAACCATATCACGACACATCATTAACAACTAATACTAATAACAATAAAATTTATATTTAACATACAAAACAATATAAGTTTCCCTAATTTAAAAAAAAAACACTACGTTAATCTGTTACATCGTGGGACGTCACACTGCCAATTCTTTTATAAGATGTATACAATTTTATCTGGTAGCTGACTCAAATAAAACAAGCGAAAAAGAAAGCGTCTTCAGAACCTACAAAGAAATAAACTTTAAAAAGAAAATTTTCTATCACTGAAATATTTAAACCTTTTTTGTATTAGTACCTACAACTTTTTCATAATGATATCCTGCCAAACTACATTACCATAGTCCATAAGCCACAAACTGTTGGCCATATAAGGCCTGATCGAACGAGGTTACCCCCACATCGCGTTTCCGAACAACCATACTGGATGTACGATAGAAGTTAATTGATAAATTATCACCAGCTACAGAATCCTTGATTAGTAGATTTATCGCTCGCTCGCGAAGAAACAGACGTACCTACATAGATAGATATATAAATATTGTTTAGAAATTAGAATATGTGAACATGACGTGACCATACAACGGAAGTAAATTGCAATAGGAATGTTTTCACTGCCTTGTAGCGATTATTATAACAAACCAATACACTTTCAAATAAATTCGTATTAGTTATTTCACATAATAACATTATATTACAAGGGGCTATTTCATAACTATATGACATCACTGGTCTACAACTATACAAATATAAATAAAGTGGAGACATCCAATACACTGAAGCAAAATCTTAATACTAAAAACCACCATTAACCAACAAACACAATCGCCTATAATTGATCCAGAAAATAAATTTATTAGTTAAAAAAACATGTTGTAAAATAAAAAAAATGTGATATATAACCGAATAAACTCAAGTTAATTTATAGCACAGACAGTGCATGCGCGTCGCGTGCGCGTCGTATTCGCAACTGGAGGTGCGCAAGCGTCGATGTCTTTCACTTAGTTTCGTTAAGTAAAGGTCCCCTGCCATCAAACTAATGATGTTTAGAGCTTAGTGTTATAAGAAATAGTATCATATAATGTAATGTGTTTTCTTTATAATAATAATAGCTGAGGTGCTAAAGCATTAAGTATTAAGTAAAATGATTTTAAAAAAATATCGAACTCTTTTGTTATATTACTCAAAACGTATTAATAATACATTTTTGACCAATTCTCATCTTTCTATATAATTAGATTAGGTAAAGAGATTTACATAAAAAATAAAAAAAATAAAAGTAAAAAATATATATTGTAAGTTACAAAAAACATGCTCGCATTCATACGTGTGGCCACGCAATTTCAAGCATGAACGGTACATTCAGAGAACACAAGCAATATAATTATTACGACGACGGGCGAAACATGACATGCGAGTAAAGAAACTAAACTAATGTTACTTCTTATACACTTAATAGCCTATCGACGTTGCAATTCTTTAAATGAGATTTTAAGAATGAAAATACCTATACGATGTATAATAGTAGGTACAGTAAGAAAAAACCAAATATTTATGAAGCAATAAAATTTTAAAAGCAATTATTGGTACACGTATGAAATGTTGTAATAACAGTTTTGACGACGCGAAACAAGCTGCTATATTTTTTTTGTGAAAAAAAGGAATAATTTCATAATATAAAATGAGGCCAGATCGATGATCATATCCAAATACGAAGAGTTCTTGCACGGGCAGACGAGGTCGACCGCATGTCAGCGTGTATTCATACAATACAATACAATTAATACTGGTGGGTGCTACCAAAATTGGAGATGTCGCTTGACCAACCTCCTGAGATCTCTGTATATTAAAAAAAAATAATGAAACTTGCATGCATATTTATTGAGGAGAATATAACTTTTTGAAGTCTTCGAAGTATTCGAACAATTGAACAAAGGACAACTGATGGTGTTAAAGTTTAACTGTAAAGAAAAACAAGAACAAAGAAACAACAACAAAGAAAGACAAGAAAAATCTTTATACATTTACTTATTTAGAAAATTGTATAAAAATTTGAACGTAGCAGGACTAGAACCCGCGCCTCCTGGAAACCGCCCAGGTATTTTATATATTATATTTATACGTTTTCTAAATAAGTATTTTTCTTTCCTAAGTGTGGAATAACACTTTAAAAATGTTTAAAAATACTTTATACATTTTTCATAAAAATTATATAAAAAACATAAATTTATACTACTACAGGTTCATTCATTTAAAAAAGTGAAGTGAAATGGATCGTGAACAAAAACAATATCAATTTTAGTTTGTTTAATAAATTTCATATCATTTTTAGTGCACAGATTGATATTTATTAAAAAAATAATTTAGAACATTCTTATTTTTATAGACGTTATTATTTCAATTCACTACATAGAAGGCCTATAGTACATAGTGTTCTGATAATAACTCCTAACGGGTTCAAATTCTACTCATAACTGTTAAAAGTATAAATAAAAATAAATACATTTCTAGTAAGAAATATGTATTTATATACTCTATACGTACAATTAGTGTATTCTAAACGTTACTTTAACAAAAAAAATCTATAAAGATGTCTAGAACGAGACTGAGTAGATCATTGCAATAAATTTTACGAAACAACTTAAAACTTTATATTCTGCTCGGTAGCGGAATGCATTAAAAGCAACTGTGAAAGGATACTGTCAAAATATATTAACCCATTGTTTTAAATGTTTTCTTGAAATTGTAGTAATATAAATATTTTATCAATATGGTCAGTTTATCACGAGGCCAGTTGTGGCGCAGGGGCGCAAACGTGTGACTTTAAACGTGACAGGTGGACAGTAGGTTCGAATTAAGAGGGAGTCGAAATTATATCATATTACGCGATGTAAAATCAATCAAATCAAAAACAAAAAAATAATACTTTGAATAACAAAATAGATTCACCAAAACCAAAATTACCAAAAAAATCACTTACTAATATATAATAATCCTGTACCAACTGAATAACACCTAAATCCCCTCAGCTATACAAGCCGATTAAGTGAAGCTTCAATCATAATTTACATGCGTTTCGTGACAGCCACATGCGGGGACGCTCGACCCGATTGCATGTGACATGTAAACACTGAATACGCCCGTTTGTCATACACATGTTACATGTTACAGGGTTATATTTAAATTTTCCATATAATATAATCGTGTTGATGACAATATTAAAATATAGTAATTTTCCATATATTTTGAGGTAAGTCGGGCGCAATGGCACAAAGTGTGACTGAAAGCGCGACAAGTTGGGGATACGATTCCCACTCCTTTCTCCTGAACGGCTTAGTGGTCAGAGCGCCTGGTCGGTTTCCAGGAGGCGCCGGTTCAAGTCCCGCTGCGTTCAAATTTTTACACGTTTTCTAAATAAGTATTTTTCTTTCCTAAGTGTGGAATAACACATTAAAAATGTTAAAAATAAATTTAGACGTTTTACTATTCATGTACCATTTTTTATGTAGTAAATAAAAAATGTATGAATGAAACAATGAGGTCGTATTGATATGTTAATACCCATATTTCATTGACAATATGCGACAAATACATTAAAGTTTCGTTAAATTATTCGACAGTTTTTTTTTTGATAACAACAATTCATTGAGTTTTTTTACAAGGAATTCCATTAAAATAACTATAGGCCAAGGTGTTTTTAATGTGTTCAATGTATCGCTATATCGTCAAGGAGAATATAGTAAGAGTAAGATACAAACATTCGTAATTAAATTATACTATAGGACAGCACGTAAGCTATATATCAAAAAATATAATCGTCGTAAAGAAACTAGATAAAAAAATGCAACAATAAATAAACTATATTATTATCTATATATGCAGGTACGCGAGGCCAGTCGTGGTGCAATGGCACAAAGTGTGACTGTAAAACCGACTGGTTGTGGGTTCGATCCCCACTCGAGGAGATGAAATATTTACTTACATTTATATTTCCATTTCTCCGCTCTGGTGTCGAGGCAAAGCGCGGCGTTGAGTTCTGCCACTTAACACGTAATGTCTCTAGAATTCGGCATAAAGTGGGGAACGGAGTGTCTTACACTAGGTTCCCTTTGCCTACCCTGCTGTGTGCGGGATACAGCGTGAAGCTGATTTGATTTATTTACTTATTATGAATTTGAACCTTATACTACCCAATACAATTATACATTCGAGGTTTAATTCAAAAAGCCTCGAATAAAATAATACCTAATAAGTAATAGAATAGAAGTTTTTCCATAACGACTAAATCGTGGATTATCTCGCCAGCCGCGTAGAGGTGAAGGTTGTATGAATGAACACCTTATTTGGCAAGTGGTAATAACTAACGGGGAGTCAAGTTTAACAACATACTATTATTTAAAATGAAAACGAGTTAACTATCCTTAGTTGAAGACCTTCGAATTGTAGACCGAGAGACCGAGTGCAATATGTTTTACTGACAGCTAACGAAAAAAAATGTTACTATGGCCTACTAAAATAAACTGGTAGTATTGTTAATAATTAATGTAAGAATAAATTGAGTTTTTATATGTTTAAAAACCAAATATCCTAGTACTATAAGTAGATCGTATTAAAAAAAGTTAAAGAAATTGAGAAATTATTGTTGAAAATAAGCCGTAAATTCATGAACTCATAAAAGAATGACCAAATCTATACATTTCTATATATTTATTATTTCTATATATATATTTTTTTTCACGGTGTGTGTCCTGCATTAGAGGCAGGAAATGAAAATAATAAATATTGCATTTTTTCAAGTGGGAATCGAACCCACAACTTGTCGTTCTTTACAGTCGCACGCTTATGTCCTTGCGCCGCGACTGGCCTCACTTATAAATATTAGATGACAAAATATCATTTATTGTCATATTTATATGGCTTTTATTTTGGAATAGCATATAAGAATATCGCATATAGGTACCTACACAATAATGCAATAATGTCAAAAACTTAATACTGCGCTGTCTACCAAGGCGGAGAAACGAAAATAATTTAAAATTTAATCATACCCTCGAGTAGAGTTTGAACCCACAGTCATCACGTTTACGGTCAGACCCTATTTCACTGCGCCGCAACAACCTTTAAAATACCTAGATCTTCAACTTTTCAACTACAAATGTAACAGTTAATGTTTTAACATAATCGTAACGTAATATTAATTTAATGGCGAAACTTTATTACTGTACAGATGAAACCCAGAGTATCCTCAGTTTATTATTACGTAAAAAAACTTTAAAAATGTTATTATAAAATTAAAGTAGAAATAAAATACTGTTATACGGTTTTTAATTCAAATACTTAAATAAATTAAATATAATATGTCACTACTCAATGAAACTAATATATTGACATATAACTAAATATTTTTGAAGATTATTAATATTAATAATACTACATAAAATTCTTTGATTATACTCACACAATCAAATTTATGTATGAAACAACTGAATATATTTGTAATTAATATGATTAATATAATAAAATTCAATCAGTAATTTCTTTAGATTGTGTAAACAAAAAATTTCTAAAAAAAGACATAGACAATAGGTATTTCTAGCACATTTTCTTCATCAACTGCAATGTATAAAAAAATAAATACATAATATAAGGGAGAAAACGAAGCTTAATCGATATGCCACCTTATCATATCGCCCATGACAGTACTTCCTCATGACTAATAGAAGATAAAAGGTTGCCACTAAAGTATTAATGAAGAAATTGTGTCAAGTGTAATGTGTGGAGGGCAGCTTGTTAGCTATAGACCTATTGGATATCTATTTTTTAGTTTTATTTTATATTACAAATTACGTATATTGTATTGTATGATAATTAGCAATTAGCAGTATTATGAAGAACAAACTTAATCAGTTTCACGTTGTATCCCACAGACAGCAGGGTAGGCAGAGGGAACCTAGTGTTAAGACACTCCGTTCCCCACTTGCTGCCGAATTCTGGAGGCATTGCGTGTTGAATGGCAGAACTCAACGCCGCGCTTTTCCTCGAGACCAGAGCGAAGAAATGGAAATACAAATTTAAGTAAATATTTCATCTTCTCGAGTGGCGATCGAACCCACAATTAGTCGGTTTTACAGTCACAGTTTGTGCTCCTGCGCCACGACTGGACTCTGAAGAGGCCAGTCGTGGCGCTAGGACAAACTGACAAAAATAATACTTTATTTTTTACTTCAATTTAACAACTACGCCATCTTTTCAACGTGTTTAATACAAATTGTCTAACAGAATGGAACCCACAACCTCCACCAGGGTAACGCAAAAAATGTCGTTAAAACAATATTATTTTAAATTAAATTGCATAATAAAATAATACAGCTTTCACATTCGTGTTTTTATAATTGAATTGTTTTCAAGAAGCAGCTTGTTACAATGACAGGTGCAGTTACCAAAACGTGTCTTAAAATTATATGGTAAGGCATTGAAAGAAGGCAACGTTATGAATAAATGAACAGTAGGTACTAAAGAAAGTATACAATAAAATTTACGTTTTAATGATTATATATGAATGAAACAATATTTATTAAGTTCTTTGTTTCTCAGTTGATTTTTTAAGAATTATGGTTTAACATAATAATCAATTCTATGCTTATTGTACAATTGCATGTTAGTGAATATATTAGTATAAATGTCATAAGATTTTATTTTGTCATAAACTCTTTAAGAGTTATTTAACAGATAAAAACTATATTAATAAATAGCGACCCGCTCGCGGCTTCGCCCGCTTGAACTACATAATTATTTATTTACTAAACTGGATTACTTACGTATTTTAATAACATTATCATTTTAAAGACAATAGCTATACATTTAAAACCAAAGTTTGAGCCAAGTCAATAAAATACTTTATATTGATATAACTTTTTTATTTATGAACCCATTGAAATATAACAAACACTAAATATTAATGGAAGCTTGCCAAAACACAATAGTGCAAATTGCATTTAAATCGATTGAGCCATTTCTGAGATAAGCGCAAAGAAACACACAGATAAACGGAGATTTTATTTAAAAAAAAAATATTTTGGGCTTTATTTGTTTGAGCATTGTTAAATGCTCCCAATAACAATTATTGGATTCATTTATCTTTCTCTAATTAAGTCTGGATAAAGATATGCAATGATCATGACATTTTATATGAAAATTAAACCTTTATAAGAAAATTACCTTGTTTCCGTATGAATAGATTTTCTCCATTCATTCTATATTTCCTATAATATTAAAGATAAGATGTTAACTATAAAGAGATTATCTGGAGTTAATGGTCGATATAAGCTGTCTTCGCAATCCGCCCACGTGATTCCTCTTTCCAGAACAAAGCAACGCAATACAATAAGTATTACTTTCCCTAATATTATATGTACTTATGTATTTTATTATAATCTCTCATATTGTTTAGTAGTAAAATAAAAGAATAATTATTTACGTTTGTATGCATACAAAAGAAATTAAAGCTATCATAGATAGCCCTATCGAAAAATAACTCGAATCCAAATTGATGTAGTTTTCTTTGAAAATAAGTTTAAAGCATGTCATGAAATTAAAGTTTTCTAAGTGTCATAATACTACAATGTTAAAGCGTAAAAGTAATTAGAAAGTTACCAGCAATATGGTCCTAGTTTTAAGTATTAATCGTTTAAGTTTAAAGGCGAAGTGAGAACACTATAGATTTAATAAATTTCACATACTAAGTATCGGTAATTATATATTAAAATTATTAAGAATTGTAGCGCAGCGTAGAAATAAGTACTTAAACGTGATGTGTTGGAGTTCCACTCGCGGGAATATATTATTTTTATTTCGTTACTATGGTAATTATACAAACCGCGGTGTTAAGACCTGCCACTCGACACGCAATGTCCTAAAATTTTGGGCGGTGCGTGAGGAATGGAGTAGTTTAACACCAGGTTCCCTCTTTATATATGCGGGATACAGCATGAATTAAAAAAAAAAAACTAATAAAATTACTCACCAAGCTAGTTTCTCCGTTTATCCCATTTTCGACAAGAATGTCCTCAAACAATATATCAGCTTCACAAGGGGAACAAAGATTACTGAGCAATTCACTGAATCTTTCTACTTTCCGAACACACACGGCACCTAATAAGCCCACTTCCGATTTCACTAATTTTGGCACAACACCATTTTCATTTTTCACTATATCAACTTTATTAATAGCTGTAGATTCTTTAATAGGAATGTATGAATTATTGGAACAATTTTTGAGATCCTTTTCTTGCGTCTTCTCTTCTTTCGGAACATCTGATCGTACTCCGCTACTTTTATCTTCTATCAAATCGTTGTATATATCTTCGAATATCTCTTTTTCCATATTGCTGGACACATTCTTGTCGCCAAGTATATCATTCAATATGTCATCAACGTTAACACTCTTATCTTCGTCATTTAAACTACTTATTTTAGATTCATCAGTCAAAGATATACTTTTCTTTCTCTCGTCTAACTTTAAAAAAATCTTTTCGTCAACAATTTTTCCTTTAGGACTACTAACTATAAAATTATTTTTGTCTTTTTCAAAAATATTTTTATTATTGGAATGTTTAAGTTTCGATCTAATAGCACCATTTTCTTTTTCTGGAAAACTTGCGGTCGCAACTTTCAAGTTTTCTTTTTCGTGGCTCTGTCTTCTGTTGGAATTTATTCGCTTATCTCTATCTACTATTTTGGCATTTTTAGGTGATTTATTTTTTTCATCTACTAAAAGTGATAGTACGGAAGAGCTTCTATTGGTCTTTTTCGGAGACTGGCAAGAGTCTGAATTATTGGCAGCAGCGGCTCTAAGGCGTGACGTTCGCGTAGTTCTAATAGGCACTGAAGTTGAGGCTGTGTTCAAATTTAATTCGGAGGAAGACTTAAGATTTGTTACCGTATCTTCTAAGGGCGATCGACTAGTTCCTTTCTTTGGACGTCTGAAATGAGACAAACAACATTTTAAATAATTGCATGTATAATAACCAATTCTAAAATGTTCTCTTAATTTAAATACAAATACGTTTTATCATATTCAAACGAAACTGAACCCACCTCTCAGTCACATTAGAAGAAAATAACGTCGCCGTTCTAGCTGTCAGTTGTTTCCTTCGCTCTTCCTTATATTTCTGTATCCTGGCCGCTCGGGCCTCATCCGCGGACTGGCTCATCTCGTCCCCCAAGTTCAGACGATGTCACGAGCAATTTATGTCTTCCCTGTATATTTGCGCGTCCTTAAATCTAGTTTGAATCTTGTCTAGCATTGCGACATTAAGCAAGTAGGGCGGAATTGTTGGCAGTGATTTATACAGGCTAAGGCTGGAGGTAGGCGTTGAAGTCTCGTGCGGTATCTGAAATTCAAAATAGCATATATTACATTAAAAAAAAAGTAATTTGCATGAGAAAATTACACGCTAAATACTTATAAAATCGGATAAAGAGATTATCTTTTTATCCTTTCTAAGTAAGTAAACAAAGATTCAAATAAAATCAAATGGACTGCACGTGTGAAACGAGATCTATCTGACATCATTGTATGCAATACGAGCGCCGGCGGTAGCAAAATCTCGGTATAAAACAATACTGTTTTGCTTATCGTAAGGCGCGGATTGCGTTTCAAGGCACATCGGCTTTTGTTCCATTGTTACGCTTCTCCTGTAAACTATGGGAATGCTTGTGTTACGCACTACTAAGGTGATGATGTATCATCGTTAGGAAATGGCTCACTCCCGTTGTTCTAATTTGGTTTGCTTAGGTTTTGTGCCTTATAAACTAACTAATGCCTACTGGTTTATGGTGAAGTTAATTGATTACTTATATCTTTTTTTTAGTTTTTTTAGTTTTACACTGTTTGGGTGAACATAGAAAACTTAGTATTACGACACTCCGTTCTCTCCATCCGTCCCTTGCGGAATTCAACGCCGCAATTTATTTGACCAGAGCGTGAAAATGAAAAGCATTCAACGGCCCGAGTGGCGATCGAACCCTAAATGACTGCATTTACAATCAAACGCTATCACACTGTACTACAATAGCATAACCAATACTTGGGAGTATTAGAGTGTACGTTTAACATAACGTCATTCGATTTAATGACGGTACCCCCTAAAGCGTCGAATCGACGCGTCGTAATATATAACGCCATAAAATACTCAATCCCTTTAGTGTCGTAATATAGAGCGCACACAGTACATTTATAATAGAGTAGAGTGGCGAAACTCAACGCCGCGCTTTGCCTCGACACCAGAGCTAAGAAATGAAAATATAGACGTAAATAAATATTTCATTCTCTGGAGTGGGGATCGAACTCACAACTAGTCAACTTTACAGTCACACTTTGTGCCCCTGCGCCACGGCTAGGCTCATATGGCCACAACTTTGCGCAGAGGCAATATCGTAACCAATGAGGTTAATCCGAAGTGCGATTATTGCTAGTTGAAAACTTTAGGCTCATATGGCCACATAATTTATATATTTAATTACATTTCTTTCTACGTAAAACTAATAATAAAACTAATAATATAACAAAAAACCCACTCCACAAATATTTCTGTCCGTAACTGTGTACAATTCCATCCAATATTACTATTTGTACGACGAAGCTGGCTTGTAATTACATGAATCGGAGTGAGCAAACTTGGCAACTTGGTATGTTATTAAAAGAAAACTAACAATAGGATATTTTTAATTAAAATAATTTTTCTTTATCTAACTTTATATAAGAGAAGGATGTATGAGTTAAATAAAATAAATCAAAATAAATCAGCTTCACGCTGTGTCCCGCTCACAGCAAGGTAGGCAGAGGGAACTTAGTGTTAAGACACTCCGTTTCCCACTTTCTGCCGAATCCTGGAGGCATTGAGTGTTGAGTGGCAGAACTCGACACCAGAGCGAAGAAATGGAAATATAAATTTAAGTCAATATTTCTGCGCCACGACTGGCCTCAAATTTAAAAATATTTGATAAATTTATGAGTTATTTAAAAAAAATACTTTATAAGAAACATATCGCTAATTTTATTTCATAGTTCACACCCAAGTCATAAAAGCGTCATATAACAAACGGAAATGTAGTAACAAATAAGAATCATTAAACATTATGTGTAAAGAGGCTAATACAATATTATATTTTTTAAAATAATGCAAACTAATGGCAATAAGAATAAAGTATATATTATGTATTTATAAGTTATAAAAAAACTCTGTGACTTAATAATAACTTTTTTATTAATCTATCAAGAAATATTATATGTTTTTATATTTACGCTTCCATTCACCACTTTCCGCCGAATTTTCCGAAACATGGGGTGTTGATTGAACTCAACGCCGCGCATTTACCAATGCGAGGGAATGAAAACAATTACTTATTTAGAAACCTGGTCGGTTTCCAGGAGGCGCGGGTTCGAGTCCCGCTGCGTTCAAATTTTTATACGTTTTCTAAATAAGTATTATTCTTTCCTAAGTATGGAATAACACTTTAAAAATGTTTAAAAAATATGAAAACAATTCATTTCCTCAAGTGGGACCGAACCCAGAACCGTCACATAAGTCAGACACCGTGCCGCGGCGGCCTCAAATTTCAATAATGGACATTATTCAATTATTACATAATATGAAGGTTGTACGCTTTTACTCGCGTAAGTAGATGAGGGCGTAAAAGGAAAATGCTTATTAAACAAGGAGTAATCGTATTAATGGCTCATCGTAGTCATAGTGAGCATAAGTAACATTGGCATTGAGTGCAGTTACATACATATGTACATATATATCAGGTCAGTTGTAGCACAGGGGCACAGTGTGACTGTAAGCGCGACAGGTTGTGGGTTCGATTCCCACTCGATCAAATGAAATATTTATTATTAGCTTTGCCTCCGGTGTTGAGGCAAAGCGCGGCGTTGAGTCCCGCCACTCAACGCGCAATGCCTTGAATTCGGCAGAAAATGGGGAACGGAGTGTCTTAACACTAGGTCCCCTTTGCCTACCATATATTTTACACATGTCAAATATATTAGTAATAAATAATTACTAAATGTTAAAGGAAAGGAAAAGGAAGTTCATTTTTTTTAAATATAAAGTACCTACATATAAGCCTTCAAAGATTTAATTTAATAACATAATAAATTTACGTAACTTTTACTGGTTTATAACACGACAAAGGTTTTTTTAAAAGGTTATCCATTAAAAAAACCATTTCCACTTATATCAGCACTAAATTTACATGTTTACTAAATAAAAATAAGCAAAAAGACACGTACCGGACTTATTTATTGAATTGATTAATGAATAAAATACGATACGCAAGAGTTTTTTTTAAATTAAATTCAATTCAAAAAATTTATCCCCTCGTAAAGCAGGATAGTCAGAGAGAACCTAGTGTCTTGCCGAATTTTCAAGGTATCACGCGTTGAGTGGTGGAACTCAACGCCGCGCTTTTTGCCTTATTACTAGAGCGAAGAAATTAAAATATCATTAATAAATAATAATCCGTTCCACCGAGTGGGAATCGAATCCACAACCGTCGCATCACAGTTACACGCATGCGCCACGCCGCCCTAAATTATAAAGACGGCACTAAATTAACTACTTAGCTCACAGACAATTTCCTTGTACGTCCACAAGATAAATCTATAAAAAATAAAGATAGATAAAGTATAAATAAGTGATAAATGCATTGCGCAGATAAGTTGAATCGTTATAGAGTGCACTAAAAAGATAACCTCGTAACAGAAATCAATAATATTATAATCATAGAAACAATATTGATTGTAATATGGGTCGAACACGTTTTAATGCACTCGTGGATCAACACGTGACTTAGAAGAGAGCACTAATTCAAATTCAAATAGACTATTCTAAGGAGTTTCGAATCGTAGAATGAACGTATAAAAAAGCTACCACCGGTTCGGAAGGCAGTTCTGCTGAGAAGACCCGGCAAGAAACTCAGCAGTTGCTCTTTTCAATGTCAATGGTATAATATAATTATTAAATAACTGGCAGCTATTCTGCATGACATTTAATAGATATAAATTCTATATATCTTTATATTCTTGAACAATGTAAGCTTTACTTGTTAGTATTTTTTTACAGATATATATTTATTATACTTTTTGGAGGCGAAAATTTGGCGTAACAAGCTTTTCTTTATTTCTCGTTCCTATCGTTTTTAACAATTTTTACTGGCTTAGCTATATTAGACGAGAAAAAAGGCGAAGGGAATAGGCCCTTGTGGAACGCCTATCCTTAGAGGAGATCTAGGTGATTTTTCATTATTTATAGTAGCCTTCTGAATTCTTTGATTTGCTTAGATATGAGGCAATAAGACCAAGGGCAGTATCCTGTATACCATATTGATATAGTTTAGTAACAGAATTTCATGATCTACACAATCAAAGGCTTTGGATAAATCACAAAACACTCCAATGGCATTTTGTGACTTTTTTCGTTATCATACGTCATCAATGTGCTTTAGGAGTGCAGCACCCGTATCTGTAGTGGACTTGCCTTTAGTGAAACAATATTGCTCACCATGGAAACAATTGTTAGTATTTAAGAAAATTATGAATTTTTTTTTTCAAATATCTTACTCAAAGGCGGCAAATTGATGCCGTCATTGCATTTAGGACATACATACAGATCTAAATGGCAACGGTGGTCGTCAGTTCGAATCATACTTGTGGGATTGTGTATATTTGAAATATATGCCACGTGATATGCCGGTTGATGATCTTTAACGAGTGTCTTTTTAGAAGGTAATTATAGTATAGAAAAACGTGAAAATCTACACGTGGATTTAAATATAAATAAATCAAAATAAAGAAATGGCTGTTTGTAATATGGGTTGAACACGTTTTAATGCACTCGTCGATCAATGATTGATTTGGAAGAGAGAATTAATTGACACCGTCGACGCATTTAGAACTAGGTCTGTATGTAACCTTATTATCAACGGTGGTCTAGAGTTCGAATCATACTTGTGAGATTGTGTATATTTAAAATATATGCCACGTGATATGCCGGTTGATGATTTTTAACGAGTTTCTTTTTAGAACGTATTTATAAGACAGAAAAAAAATATTTGTAAAAACAAAAACCCCGACTGCATAAAACTAAAAAGAAAATAAACAAGCCCAATAGTTTATTAGGATTAACAGTCGGGACCTCTTTAAATTATGCAGGGTTCCTGGTAAAGATTTTATTGATTGAAGAATTACTTATAGGTCCCGACTGTTAATCCTAATAAACTATTGGGCTTGTTTATTTTCTTTTTAGTTTTATGCAGTCGGGGTTTTTGTTTTTACAAATATTTTTTTTATTTTTCACTTTTTTGTTAGGATTAATTATAGTAATGATAATCATGATATACCTTTTTGAAATCCTCGTATTGAGCTCTTGAATTTGATACCCATATTATGGTAATCGAAACGAGAATTTTTTTTCACTAAGTCCAATGGCATCTCACAGCTGCCATGATTGTTTTCTTTAACGTCACTGTATTTAAGAACACTTGGGCTGCTAACAATACCTCAATTGTGTAAATCCGTTAAGCGGTTATGAAGATATGAGGTAATAAAGAATATTACATACATACATACAAGATACGCGCGAAAAACATAACTCTTCATTAGCAGTCGGGAAAAACGTAAAAATGTGCACGTGGTTTTAAATATAAATAAATCAAAATAACTATTTGCAAATAAATGGCCGTTCATAAACTTCATACATATATGTTATAAAATAAGAAAAGATACTTTTAAAGACATACTTTATAGTGGTTTATATTATTATAGGAAATTAAACTATATAAACTATCGAAATATGCATAATTTTTTATATAAATAATATTTTTAGTCAATTAGAAGGCCTCAACGTAAATAAAACGATAATAAAGCAATATGTCATACATTAGTATTACATTATAATACATTCTTGTCTATTATATCCGCACGTCTGCAGGAATCTAATCGCAATCATCTGAACGACTCTGCAGTTTTTATAGAATTGTGTATTCTCACACTCTACTTCACACGAAGACGCAACTAATGTTTGTTTTTACGTCCATATTGACTTTTTTCATGGCCTCGATAGTTTTATATATAGTATTAAATATAGGCTTCTGTGTACTGGATATTATAATAAACTACTTTTGGTCTAATAGACTTGATTGAGATTTAGTTGAACACTTGTACTATACAATAGTATTAATCTATAACCAGTATTGAATAGCCAGTCTGCCTAAGCAAAATTAGATTTTGAATGCTGTCTCAACATACAATGCGCTCAAAATTAACGAAATGTGAAGAACGAAATAACTTTTCCAAATTATTTTCTTCCTAAAAAAACTGATCATCTTCATCAAAATTTATGAAAATAGCTGACCAATAATAACTTGGATTTCCTATAGTTTCTATTAAAGCTACAAACTAAGGATAATCAATATAACGGGGTGAAATCTTCTACTATACATATAATTAACAGTTGAGAACGCCAGAACCATGTATTTAAGCACAAGTGAGCATAGATCCGCATACCGACGGTCGTTGCACGCGTTGAACCAATCTTATGAGATAAATAGCGCAGAAAATGTTACTTTTTGAGGCAAATCTAGTAATTAAATAAGTGTACTCGTGTTATCCACTTCACTTTGGAAGATCAGTAGTAAGAAGCTAGTGATAAATCACTTTGTTCTTTACTTTTAGCCTTTTTATAGTGTTTCCTAGCAAATTAGAAATATTAACGCGATGTGAAAGGTCTTACGCCGCGTTTAAAAATTTTATGATAACTTGAAATTATTAACATTTTTAACAATTATATATTTTAAAAAAAATCTCTTACTAAGGTATACTAAGTACCTACCAAATAATCTGAAAGTGATGAAAATATTACTATTTAAATATGCATTTTTCATCTATTTTACACAAATAAAATCAGTAATTTCGTTTATTCCATAGAAGAAACTAGCGATTGGCCTCGAGCAAGAACCGAAAGCGTTTGTTATTAGATTCGTTATCAACGCTGTTATCGTGAAATTAGAGCGCAGGCAGATGCTCCACTAAACAGCTTTATCTTGGTACGTGGTACCTACTGTTATGTTCATATTTTTATTAATCTATATATATAAAAGGACATGTACCTGACTGACTGAGGTAAGACAGCCGTAACCGCTGTGCGTAGAAATGTGAAACCAAATTTCAGATGTTTATTTTCATAATCTGGACATCCACTAAGAAGTGATTTTGAAAAATTGTAACCCTAAAGGGTTGAAATAGGGGTTGAAAGTTTGTATGGAATTTTTTTGAAATCTGCACCGATTTTTATAAAATTTTAAATTCAGACTCATAAAAATATTTAATTGAACACCTATTTCGTGGTTTTTTAGAATTCACCCCTTAAGGATTCAAATAAGGGGATGAAAGTTTATATGGAAAAGTCTTTAAATCGCCACCGTTTTTTATAAAATAATAAATTCAAACTGTTAACAATATTTTATTCAACATATGTTTCGTGTTTTTTTTAGAATTCACCCCTAACGGTGCAAATAAGCAGGCGAAGCTGCGCGCGCCCACTAGTAATTTATAAATATATAAACATAATGGTAGTGAAAATAAGAATGAATTAATTGACGAATTCAATATATATCTCTTATTTTAACTCTGTTAAATAATCAGAAATTATGAATTCGACTGTATATTTATTTTTTGTGTGTGTGAGTGTATGTGTGTATTCAATCGGTGCCAGACATATCAAAAATAATACCAAAAATTTTCTAAATAAATCAAATAAAAGCTAAATAAAACAATCTTATAATTCTGAAGTAGGTTTGTTTCTTTAAACAACTTTTTTAAGCGACCAACTCATCTCCCAAATCGTTTGGATCACATATACAATATGCGTATATTAATATTTCAGTTTGTCATTGAATATTTTTGTGGACCTACTTCCGGTTCCGATCGAGACCAGATTATGATACAAAAGGATTCTTAGAAAAAGTGTAATATGTACTACATGATAAATCATGTATTTGTGTGACGTATATACATATAAACCTCATTGAGTGACTTTACGGAGCATAATATATAATAACACAGTGGGCGATCGTGGTGCATGGTCGAGTCAATACGTGAAAACAAAGTGAAGAGTTCGAAACGAACGGTTAATATGAACATATCAAAAATAGCATATGATGCTTGCTACGATTAATACATTACTCCTCGTAACGACATCGGTGAATGCACACCTTTAGGATTTTTAATACGGTACATGGGCTATCTAATAGACTAAATCATATTTTTTGCCCCAGTAAAAGTCATCACTGGCTGTATTTGGATAGATATTACCACAACTAATACTCGACGAAGATGTTACACTCAATAATAACAATATGGATTGCTATTATGAGAGAAATCGATTGCTTGTATGGAAAGTTATATTTATTGATTCAGTTATAAACTATAAAAAATTAGCTATATTTTTTTCTTCAAACACAAAATTTAATAACTATATATATAAACATATGCGCATATAAACAATCAATCTTGATCTAATCATTAATATAGAGACAATACAACAAATCGACCGTTATGTAACGTTACTTACTCGCAAACTTCTGTGCATAAATCATTATTCACGCCTATATCGCTCCGGGAGCAGTACAGAAATAAATTCAAATAACACCCGAAAGCATCTCTGCGAGAAACCATATTTATTCGCAATAAACTATGGAGAGAAGAAAGATAATAAAAATATTTTTTATAAAGATATATGCTTTGTTCTCATTGAAGAGTGGGCGGGTCGTGTAATTGTTGTAAGTTCAAATCTTACTCCTTATGTAAATATATATATGAATTAATATATGTGAGACAAATTCTAGAAATCGAATAAAAACAGCTTTGGAATACAGAGTATTTTTTACAAAGTGTACAACTCCGCTAGGTTTTCCACTAAACATGCAAATTAATACATAAAACGTATTAAATGACATTTAATAAGTAAACAAATAGATTAAATAATAATTTATTTATAAATAAAAAAGATTTAATATTATAGAAACTTGAATACATGCAAACAAAACCAAACGAGGCATGATAAACACATGACAGAGATAAATTGAAAGCAAAAAATGCTGTTGATTAATTGAAAAGGTACAAATAACAATGCAATGATAATGTATACTTATATATTGTTATGCAAAATCCTCTAGGTGATTATTTAAAAATAAACGACATTTTTATGGATATATTATGCATTTATACTTTTTCCTTTCATTAATTGCCACACTTTTACAATAATAAATCATATTTATATTTGTAAACTGTATAGATAAGAATGGCAAACACTAAAACGATAATAGGTCACATAGCTGTGTATAACAAAAAAAAAAGGATTTATAACGTGTTTCCAAAAATGTGTGCAGTTCACACAGTGTAATTCCGTCTGTGAACTGACGTGCACGCTACATACTTATGATTCCGCGAGCAAAATGTCTTTGAAAGTTAACTCTTCGTGGCATATGATATGAATATGATAACACGGTATATCAATATTTACTCAGCTCACAAGAGTAAACATGACAAACCGTCGACGGCGACTGGCGGACTTTCCTCGCCATACAAACAAACTTGTTTTGCGAAACGCTCCCGTGCAACTTTGGCCGTTTCACTTAAGGCAACATTAATAAAATTTAATTTTATCTTTCTTCATATACATACTTGCTACGTTATAAATAAAGGAAAAACCTGTTAAAATATCTTTTGAACATAATTTATATAGACAGTAATTTACAAGAATTAACTTTTTGTGTACGTGAGAATTATCTCTTTAAATATCAAATTACTTTCTTTCGCCTTCCTGTTGCCTTTATACAAAAGTGGTCACTTTTTGGCTTGACTTGTACAATAATATCAAAAGTACTATACCTTTATAATACTAAATCTTATATAACTTTTCTTAAATATAAAAAAAGTACGAAATCCTCTATACAATACAATCTCAAATAAATAATAACACCTAAAAATAACATCATTCGTCAACATTCGAGAGGTTTACATAGTACAAGTAGATAAATATAGTTATATTTATTTAAAATATGCCACGAATGAGACATCTAGTCTAAAAATATTCGACATAATTTTTATTATATACAGAGATAAAATTATTCCACTATCATTCATTTATTTGAGTTAAATGTTGAATTACACTTACGTCCTAATGATGTTGTGTTTTAGAGTTTAATGTACGTCGTAAGTAGAATGCATAAGTACTGTTACATATTATAATACAATTATGTGAATAAGTCGTTTTAAAATGTACTTTTGCTTTATTTTTTATGACATATAAATAATAAAGCAAAAGTTATTTTCCATAATTTCTCCTATAATACTTGACTTTCCAATCAGCAAGAACCTTTTAATACCTACTTATATTTTGGATAAAAAAATATTACTTTGTATGTTGTGCGTTGGATGTCGAAAACTACCGGATGTTGTCTAATTAGATATAGAAATATCTGTTGAATCAAAGCATCCTCCGCAATGAGATGTCTATAATTAAAGCCACGACCACCGTACAACAAGTTACATCCCCACTGTATCCCGATGACATTAAAATCTCTTTTGTTTCATTATAACAAACAATCATCATGTGATACATGATCTAAACCACTTAACATAATATCGACAAACATTGAGTCACTGTGATACGGAAGAAAGAATGAAATATTTTATGATTTCGTTTTGACGACTTTATAAAGAGTATTTTATATACATATTTTATCTACATACAGCTCCATCAAACAAAGAAAAGCTAAGATATGATGATACATTACGCATTTTCTGATTTCGATACATTATAAAGCCTGGATCCCAGGGCCCCCAGACCTACGTCATTTTAGCAAAGCTGAAATTTTGAGGATTAATAGTCTAAGTAATTAAGACTTAAAAGTGGGGCCCTTTCAGAGGTAGCGCCAACTTAAGGTACACATTCACCTACGTTAAAGTAGAAACGCTCGTATTTAAATATGTTGTTAAGAATAATATAAAAAATGTATATCTATTATTACCAGACCCTTTACGTGACCCATTACTCCTACCAGACGTCCTAAAGGTTGTTTCAAGTTAGGGCAAAATACGTTATACTGGCAAGCTTAAATTTTACATACATTATTTAGGGACTATTTCAAGGCCTCCTATAAGCACCCAGACCAGTCCGATGACTCAAACATCCTCCCAGACAGATCTTTAATTGGCGCTACTTTAGCCCCACTTTCAAGTTAGTGAATACGCATACTGTCTTAACAACATATTAGACTAATAGTCCCCAAATTTCAGCTTTGCTAAAATGACTTAGGTCTGGCGGCCCTGGGATCTTGGGCTACAAGCTATTGGTGGTGTCATCCGAAAAATTGTAATTAAAAGGTAAAACCTAAGAAAAAAAATAAAAGAACACAGTTATAAAACTAAACGTAAAGTCTTTTTCATAAAGAGAGAGAAGTATAAAGTCACACGTCACCATACAAATAACTCATACAAATTACAGACACATTAACACAATTCTCGAATGCAATAGACGACCATGATTCAGAACTATTTCTTTAGTTCTTGGTTGAAAACTATTAAGTTGATTAGAAATGCTCGTCAAATGGCTTTATACGAGTAGACGTATAATATATTCATATATTTAAATCAATTCTTTATTCCTTTGTGTATTTTATTTTCAGACAATTTTTGTTAAAGAAATAATGATTACGAGATTTTTTGAGTTATTTACTGTAATTTAATATTTGAGGCCAATTGTGGCACAGGGACTCAAAGTGTGAGTGAGTGTAAATGAGACTGGTTGTGAGTTCAATCTCCACTGGAGGAAATTAAAAATATAATATATATATTTATTTAAATTTATATTCTCATATCCTCGCTCTGGTGTCGAGGCAAAGCGCGGCGTTGATTTCCGTCACTCCAATCGCAATGCCTCCAGAATTCGGCGTAAAATGAGTAACTGAGTGTCTTAACACTAGGTTGCCTCTGCTTAAACAACTGTGTGCGGGATACAGCGTGAAGCTGATTAGATTTTTTTTATTTATACTCAATTTGTGTGAAGTAATATTTTATGGTTAAAAATTGACAATATGTTATTTTCCTTCAGCGATATAAATGTAACCTTAGCAACTATAAAAGGCGAAGTAGTAACCACAGCAACTTATCTACATTTTAAGGATAACTATTTATTTTGCCATAAGAAAAATTTGGAAATGATAAAATTATTTTTTTAATCACATATTACATACACGACATTTTTGAGCAATATAACATTTTATATTGAGATTTCATAAAGTATTATCATTATACAAGAAATTCAGGTCACAAAGGAAAAAAATATTGGGCCACTCAACTTCCGCAGTTAAAATTAAAGTGCAGTACTCAAAGTAGGTCAGGTTTTAAGCAACTCTAAAGATTTTGCAGTCGCATTTATAATGAAAAGGATATTTACATAATGTTACAAAAGCGAATTTAAACTGTCAATAATAACTGCAACGATCAACCAAATCAGACCAGACCAGACAAGAGATATATCAATCAATCTGTCGAGGTCTAGAGGTCCATACATCTTAACTGAATGACTAACAAAAGCAAGTTAAATATAACCTTGCGATAAAAACATTATAAGTAAAAACTTATAGAGATATCGACCTTTATTCAGTGTGAATTTTATTCCTCCAATAAATAGCCACTTAAACTCCGGTGGAGAGCTCTTGAGGAGGTTGCCTCATTTGCCAGTTGGCAAATTAGTCTCTATTCATATTAAAAATGCAATTGATATGTTATATCTGCTTCATGTTTACTAAAACTTAACCATCGTAAGCGAAAATAACAGAGAATAGCAGTGGTAGACCGAGGGAACCTTGGAAACTAGTGTTAAGACACTCGGTAATATAAAACATTTCATTTCCTCTAGTTGGAATCGAACCCACAATCTGCCGCGTTTGCAGTCACACCCGTGTGCACCAGCGCCCCGACTGGCATGGCAATAACTGTATAATACAATTTACAATATTCGTTTATATAATAACATTTCTCTCTATCCGCCGAACAAGCATGTTATCCTTTACTTAGTAGAGTAGTATGCAATATGGCGAAAATTTTTATTTTAAACTCATCATAACTTAAAACGAATGCATCCATTTGAACTGAATTGAAAAAGAATTAAAATTATTAAATAAAATTGGAATTTATTCTTCATAAAAAAAAAACTAAATTAACCTCTTTGTAATACAGAAAAAAGAGTTCAGCAGTAAGGATCATCGACTGTTCATAAAATAAATATTTTTATAAAAGTTTCACGGCAAATATAAATATCCTAAAGTCTCAACCGCCACTTGATACCCTCATGAACATAACAATTTAAACTTACTTTACCTCTACATATTTGAAAATACATATCATGTTACCAAACTATACTATAATATTCAACAGTTTCTCATATATTTTATTAAAAATATATGAAAACAGGATAAACATTGGTTCGCTAGCAATATAGTGTGTTTTTGTGTACGAGTACACCCCTACTGATATAATAAGCGCACTGCGTCGTATATCACGTAAATAAAAGTAACGTCGGACGGGATTTTATCGCTTAAGCAATTTTCTCTTTATAAAAAAGATTTTATACTTTAAGGTACACTGAGCATCATCAATTCTTGTAAAGTGGCTCGGCTCATAAGCGAGTTAAAAGAATATAGTATTAATTATTATATATATTAATTTTAAATTTAATTTTAAATTTTGCATTTAATAAACGTAATATTTTTTCCTTGTTAAGTAAACACAATAAAAATTAAGAGTAGAAACTAAAGTTTTCAATTTTATTTATTTTTAAGAAATTTGCAAAGTGATTATGATTTTTTATAAGTTTTAGCTGTATATCGCATACAGCTAAAACCTATTAAAAAATCTTAATTTCATCACTCCTACTAATTTTCGAGATATTTTGTGTTAAGTGACATAAACGCCGCGCTTTGTCTTACCAAATCGAGGAAAAGAAAATAATTCTTCCCTCGAGTGTGAATTGAATCTCAAACGGTCGTGTTAACTGTGCCACGACGGCCTTAGATAGCAAAAGTAAATACCAAATACTACTATAATTGTGATCGATAATTGATGTTCTAAGCATTTTTCCATTCTTGACAAATCCATTAAAGTATGACCTTAGCCACATATGGAAGTTTGACAGAGGTCAGACGTCAGGGGATTGCTTAAAACAGAAAGCTATTTCGACCAGGAAGTTCATATTTATTCATTTATTGTGTAGTATTGTACGAATTGAGGCCAGCCGTGGCGCAGGGGCACAACTGTGCGACTCTAAACGCGAATTGTTAAGGGTTCGATCCCCACTCTAGGAAATTAAATATTTAATGTTTTCATTTATTCGCTCTGGTGCAAAAAGCGCGGCGTTGAGTTCCGCCACATAAATAAATAAATAATTGTATTTAAAAAAATACTTTTACAAATAACAGAAGGCCATTTAATTATACTATTAATGCAATTAGAAACGTAAATTAATATGATTTCCATAATTTATTGCATAGTGAGGTAATAATCACGTGTCGTACGTAGAAAACATAGAATAAGCTTCTTTAGATTTATGACTACAAATGAATCAACGATAAATATAGATCGGTTGACCGCGACCATTTTACAAGTATGGAAAAACGTTTAATAAGTTACATATAAATAATTTAGAGGCCGTCGTGATGCAGGGACATCAGCAGGAATTGTAAACACGACGGTTTCGGTTCGATTCCCATTCGGGGGAATTAAATATTTATTGCATGTTGAGTGGCGAAGCTCAATGCCGCGCCTTGACACCAGAGCGAAGAAATGGAAATATAAATTTAAATAAATATTTCATCTTCTCTAGTGGGGATCGAACCTACAACCAGTAGATTTTCCAGTTATACCTTATGCCCATGCGCTACAACTGCTCTCTTAAAATTAATTATTTACATAAATAAATTACATGTAGCATTACGTTTCTATTATATATTAGTGCTTATAATTTGCTACTTCCCATTAACTTTCATAGATAAAATTGGCCAAACTGTGTTATTCACATAGGTTATGAGGTCAAATAAAAGAGATGCCAATTTAAACAATTAATTAATACGTACGTTGACTTTAGAAAAATAGAGAGTAGCTTTAAATGACACAATGGTTTTCGGTCTGATCCCTACTATGTGAATGAAATATTTTATTATTTCCGATGGTGCGGCGTTGAGTTCCGCCATTAATACACAATGTCGAAAATTTGGGCGGAAAGCAAACCAAAATAGATTTTCAACACTAGGTATACACTGCCTACTCTGCTATATGCGAAAAAGAGCGAGAAGCTTAGATTTTTTTTTATTTTTTTTTATTTAAATCTTATGGTTTTGAGAGCACCTTATTATATGACACATAGTTAAGCTTCGATATCGTGAGCATTTAATTTAAAAAAAATGTTTTACGATACACTAATACACAGATAAAAATTAATGCAAGAAGACAATAATGATGTAAAACAAATTTAATTTCTAAAGGATTTTCTGTTTCGTTTTGACAGATTTACAAATATACCTAATATGCTTCTTTAATTAATATAAACATAATAATTAAAACAAAATAAAATAACAAAATAAGCTTACTCTTTTTATGACTCATAAAATATAATATCAAAATTCAATGTTTCATACAACGACATACGATACCCCGGGCAAATTCTGACACACGATACCGTTTACACCTTTATGGTCTCACTTATCAATATCTCAAATTATTTATAGATATTTTTTATATAATTATCTCCACCACAACATGTACCTACATGTACACGTAGCTATCACAATACGAAACAATCAAGTTCATCGACACGAGCTATTTGAGTGAGAGACAGTAACGTCCGCTTAAACCATATTTAATATTCACAACCGTTAAGGTCACTTCTATATCAAAATGACATCCACAGTGATCATCGCTTATGTTAATAGACATTTTGGTATTCTACAAATGGTAACAAAAAAAATATTTCTCCTAAACCATTATATAGTTTACTTAACTATACGCAGGCCAGTCGTGGCGCAGGGGTACAAAGTGTGACTGTAAATCGATTGGTTGTGGGTTCGATCCCCACTCGAGGAGATGAAATATTTACTTAAATTTATATTTCCATTTCTTCGCTCTGGTGTCGAGGTAAAGCGCGGCGTTGAATTCTGCCACTCAACACGTAATGCCTCCAGAATTCGGCAGAAAGTGGAGAGCGGAGTGTCTTAACACTAGGTTCCGTCTGCCTACCCTGCTGTGTGCGGGAAACAGCGAAAAATTATTTATTTTAACTATACGCAGAAAGTTAACTAAAGGGGCCAAATATCTCACTATATTTCCGATTGAGTCAGTTTCGCAACTTTCTACAGATTTAACAGATAGGTGCAAAACCGATAATTGAATGCGCGCCGAGTTAATTTAACTGCAACGATCATATCGATAAATTGCGTCCGGCAATTTGGTGAACGATGCCGAAATAATAATAAAACAATATAGGTACCTACATGTAATATTATACGAGTTACCTTTTATAGTAATAATCGATTGGGTTGCGAGAATATTCGATTCTCAAATCGGAACTAATTAGCATACACAAAACACTGCCTTAACACGGGTTGTCGCGAGAAGGGATAGCGTGAAACCGTCGTTATGCCGTGCTAAGAGAGCACCTGTTAGCGCGACGTGAAGAACGTTACTGGCACGAAGCGACCCATTAGTCGCAGTCGCAAGAACACGTCACGCGGAAGCCGGTTCTGCTGGACATCGCCGTCTTGGAAGGAAACCGAGGGGCAGATGGATTTGGAGATTAAAAAGATACCAATTGCCTTTTTGTGTCCTCTTAGTATTATTACGTTTTCCTTGAGGAAACTTGATAGCAGAAGTATTATAAAACTAATATAAAAATTGCGTGAGTATAATATAAAATTGTTAGTCTTTAAGTTCTATTTCATATTTTCTGTACATTTTTTAATTGTACTTGTATGGCAAAAGAACCGCAAAAAGAGGCAACGCGAATAATCAGTGGCAGATTTCACCATTTCATTTAAGCCATTTAGGGACATTAACGACTAAATACATAGTTTATTTCAAAATATATATATAATACCTTAATAAAATGAACTTGCAACCACTGCATATAAACCGACAATTCTAAACTGCCCCACGATACCTTTAAATATACTTTACAATATTATAGAGACATTAAAATCCTATCAATCACGATATGCATAGAGTACACATAATGTAGCGACAATAATCCGATTAGTATATGCAATATTAACCTAATTTCCTACTTATTTCTCAATCATTACATCATAACACTGTATAAGCAAAAACAAAGCGCGGAAGGAACCTCTTATAAGGAACCGATTCTTTAAGGTCACCAATACCAAGTAAATGTGGTGAAAGCGTCTGGACGTGTCTGTCGAGTTCAGTAACATTAAATACTCATCAATTATATGATAGAATCCAACTTTATGGCGGCGCAGTTGAAATGTAAGCACATTTACAAAAAGCGACGCTTGTCGATTTAAATCTTATTTTGGGGAACATAAATAAAATATAATAGAACGGATAATAAATACCTATATATTTTTTGTTTGTGAAGCATAAATATAGCGTTTAAAATATTGAGCGTATATCATGATCAACGAATGTCACCTTTATAATCTTATTTTCATAGCAGATATGTTTTATCTTATCATCTGCCTGTAGAGTTGAAATCCTATACAATATATATTGAACTCCTATTATACAGTATAGTACGAAGGAAATAGAGACATTTTCATCGCACTTGTTTACATTTACTTATCACTGATAAATAATCATTCTTTGAAGAAAAAAAAGTAAAACAAATAAAGGCAAATTAGTTTAAATTCTAGTAAAAATAGACGTTATGAAAATCAAAAATCAATATTTGTAGAATCGATAATTTACGTCGATTCATATACCTTTAAACATTAACAACGACAAGAATCGTGCTCAAAAACAACAGTTATGTAATGACAGCTTTTAAAAGTTTGGAGGCTCAACAACTTTGTAAGCGACTTTAAAGTAATCATGACAAGTCATTTTAGTCATTGTATATGAAAAATATATTTTAAAAATGTAAAAAACAACCGAAATTAAATCCTAAAAAAGCAATAAAAAACAACATTTATTAACAGCACTGCGCCACAAAGGTCAACACAAATAATGTCACCAAACAAAAAAGAGGCAGGAATTGCAACTATAAAACAAAAGCTACTCTGCAAGTAATTGGCACTCGAAAAAGTGAATTGATTGAATATATTACCATTTCTAACTGCTATCAATTCATCTGTCAGACAGAAGATTTTATGAATCTGTCATTGAATGGCAAACAATCACATTTTACTTGATGCATTTATTACATCTGGCAATGTTTTTTTAATATAAAAGATAATAGACTATTGTGTTCATAATAGATATATCTCTATAACAATATATTAAATTAAAAAAAATCGTTATGACCAATAATAAATCAAAAAATCAATAAATTCAATAAATCTCACTTATTTAGAAAAAATCTATAGTCCACGTTGTTAACATAAAAATCAAAATATTCTGTTTTATAAAAAAAATCTACTCTACCTATTGCAGATTTTTCTTCAAGCAAGGGTTCAATGAACAACAATTCATTACAACAACAAGTAAACGTGTAAAGCGATAGCTAAGAGCGCCCGTTACCTGTCTCCGGCTTCCGTCTGCACCGTGGTAATACAAATCGCGACCTTGTACCCTACTTTCATGTCGCAATTACAGAAACAATACATTTCTTTTCTTTACTACAAGAAGAAATTACAATGGACTTGTTGTTATATTTTAAACTAAATGGCAATTAGTTGATGTGGTTATGTTTATATTTTTTATATTCATACTAATAGATTTAAAAAATCCGATATGAAAAAAATCAAAAGAAAAACTCATCACGTAACAGGTGTCTCTCTACTGGGCGGAGAGTAAGGAAAGGAGGGTGCTAAAACTACCTTATTTCTACCAACTCTAATGTATGCGGAATATAAAAAATATAGTAGAATATATACATTTATAACTGACATAATATAATATGCATACAATAATGTGTTACCAAGAAACTGTATTATAATTCAGCCGTTGTGTAGAATACAGTTATTAAATGCTGTACCGATGTTATGAATAAAGTACTCGTGTATTCAAACTATTTACCATTTTATAATGATTTCAATATTAAGTTGTTGCATAGATCAATCGCTAAATTTCTAATTTATAAAAAGCCGATTTCACTAGATCGGGATGCGGGAACTTTTTTCCGCGAAGAATGGTGAGCAGAGTGGTGATGGTGAGTGTTAAGACACTCCGTTCCTTATTTTCTGCCCAATTTTCGAGGCGTGTTGAATGGCAAAAATCGAAGCGATTTTTTGTGTACCGCAGCGGTGAAATGATATGAATTAATTTGATCAAGAAGGTATCGAACTTACAGCCATCGCGTTTACCATTATGCCTTTTCCCATCGCGCCACGTAGCGCGATTGCCTTCTTAACAAGAACGAATAAACGAACCAAAAATGTACAACGACTTCTATAATAGATATTAATATTATAATAAATAAGAATATAAAATAAAATGTCTTATGTTACGCAGAGATCCTTATCAATGAAAAAATTAAAGCTTTGTGGGATCTTCTCGAAACAATTATAATATTCGTCATAAAGAGAATAGTTTCGGAAAAATATTCCTACATGCATACTAAATAATAATTAAATTTATTGAAATGGTCCACTTCACTATAAAAAAAATCATTATACAGTGGGGAATCGGATAAATAAAAAAACCTTTTCGAATAAAAAAAATTCTAAAAAGATAAATAATTGTATTTTATGTTTCTGTTTTGGAGTGTTAGCTAGTGAAAAATATAAAACTGTGAACTGTCAAGTGAAGGAGAGTCAAGATTACAGTACCCTCGACGACCTAAGATTAAGCTTTCCGATCTTTTTCGCAATGATCACTAGGGAAGAAAAAAACAAAAGTAAGAGAAGTCGTAGAATAAATACAAGAAAGATTAGCTATTGATGAAAAGGAATAAATCTGAAATTTGTATCTTATAGTGTTACAAAAGGATATAAATAAAATAAATATTTAAATAAAACGAAACTGTTTAACCAACGAGGCCAATAACCGACTAAGTATTATATTTTAGCACCAAAATCTGTGAAATGTAAATATTTAACACATAATATACAAAAATAAATTTTACAAATAATTAAGTTATTCCGTCGGTATAATGATACTTTAGTATCTATATACGGATATATTGGAAACATATTCTCCTTAAAATATTATTCTCAGAATACTATAGCAATACGCCTTTAAGCATTGTAATAAAATTAACCTCGTTTATTTTATTTTTTTTAAATAACAGTGCAACCAATGTGAAATACAACGTTCAATTCCGTTATCAGGAATGTATAGCACTCCAAAAGTATGACACTGGCTGTAGGTACACAATTAATAGAATTTCCGTGAACTGAAATATAATTAATTTTGAAATGGTTGATCGAGAACGAACAAATCGGAGGATTAATTAGGTAGATTACAGGTAAACTCGTAATCCGTTTACATTCAATTAAATAATATAAAATTAAATATATGTGTTTTTTCTGTTATTTTCTCTATATAAATAAAGAAATCGTGTGACCTAATATTACGTAATTTGCTATAGTTAAGTTTCTAGTGTTACAAGTTACACCGCAAATATTCGAAGAAGATATGTTTTTATTGACTTATTTTTTTTTGTATCTCTATTTTATTAGATTTACTGTGTACCACACACATAGCGTGCAATAGTTAGAGGAATCCCGGATACCTACTGTTAAGACCCTTCGTTCCGTTTAGGACACTGCCTTTCCCCACTCTCCGCCAAAGTTTTTGATTTAATTTTAATTCGATTGAAAATCGAACCCACAACCCGTAACGTTCACAGTCGCAGGCTCGTGCTCGTGCGCCACGAATGGCCTAAAATATATGAATAAACAAAATAAAACATATTTATTATTTGTAGTCATAATTTAGCCGGAATTTTCGTAATACTGAAAGGTTTCAATTTTAGAATCAAATTGCAAAATCACGAGAACAAAAATAACCAAAATTTATATAATGAGAAATTCCGAATTATCACTAATATACCTATAGATTAAAATTCACATAAATCGAATTACATATGCGTCTGCTGTCAAACACTAGTAGAAAGTTAAAAGGTATCGAAATGGATACTTTAATGGAAATTAAGAAATTAATTTATTGTATTATGCAAATATGAACTTTCAAATTTTTTGTTGGTAAAATTATGTTTATGTAAATATGAGGGTAGAGATAAGTAACATAAGTTTATTATTCTCAGATAGCTCTATAGTAAACTTTGTGGCTACAATTTTTAAGCGTCCAAATACGTTATATAGTCGTAAAATATATTATACTAGAGGCACACTCGCGGCTTCGCCTGCATACCACCAATAAAAATATTTTTATTATGCTGCATAAGCCAATAGATTATTTATATGTATAAATTATATATTCAATGATTTTTCATCTCTCTGAGAAAGTGCAAGCACTATGTGGTTGCTTGAGAGGATGTCATCGGCAGTAAGGGCGCGCCCCGCGGGACTCGAGTTTGTGCAGCAAACACGTTATTGAATTATTTAAAGTTTACAATATCTCGAGAAGCATGCGTCCAAATATGAAATATCCCCTTCAATTTTCTTTTTTTTTTCTTCATAAAATGCCTTTTTGTGACTTATCTATTAAAGATAGATATACGGTGTCGTGGACTTTATTTATTTTCGAACTAATGAGATTGAATATTTTTGTGGTACAATATACTTGCATATATTTAATTGCATCGAACGCCGTTAAAGTAATGCGATGGCGTTCCTAATTATTTTTATTTCGGTATTAAATGCTAAACTAAGAATCAAACTATAGTATTATGTTAGTAGCCTTTAGTACTCCTGTATAATGTAGCTTTCATACAAAACAAAAAACAAATAAATCCGACCAGTAGTTCCAGAGATCTTATTGTTTATAATCAAACAATCATCTGCTTTATAATATTATTATATATTAATCAATTATATTATATTATACAAAATCATTATATTAATGAAGTCTATTCTAGTTTTAGATAACAAAACAAAATCAGAATACATTTTTAATGTTACATAATATTTAGGAGATTTTTCATAATTTTTATGATATAAATAAATGAATATAAGGAAAATTGGTCTCATGCATGCTCAACTTTGTGGGTGTGGTTAGTCATTGAGGCCATTATATAAAAAATATGTTAATGAGTCAAATTATTATGAATAAAACACTTTGTCCATAATAAGAATATTTTTAAAAGAATAAGTTAAAAACCTATTATTATAAAAGTAGATTCGGGTAAAAATTTATTTTTGTGTATATATATTTTTGTTGTGTGGCAAAACACCGCGTTCCGCTATTCAGCACACAATGTCTCGAAAATAGGACGGAACATGAGAAAAGGAGCTTCTTAACACTAGGTAAAGCAGCTCTGGTGTCAAAACAAAGCGCGGCGTTGAGTCCTGCCAATCGATACGCAATGCCTTCAGAATTCTTCGGAAAGTGAGGAACAGTGTCTGAACACTAGGTACCCTCTTCCTGCTCTGCTGTGTGCGGGATACAGCATGAAACTGATTTATTTTTTTAAATCAAAAGTAATATAAAAAAACGACCAATAACTAATTCTGTTTACAAAGCTATCTTGTTTTTATAAGACTAAAGTACCAAAACAATATTTACTTAACCTTTAACATGTGCCATAATTAGATGATACATCACTAAATAAAATATATTGTTTTATACTTTATTGTGACACTCCTATAAAATTATTTATTTGTTTTTATATTAAGATATTATATTTAGGTAATGTTTTTCTCCGAAGTCAAAATATTTTTATGATACAAAAAAATTGCCTCATGTTTCTTCACCTTATACCAAAGCAAAGAACGAGATCCAAATGACAATCTGTCACTGACTTCCAACACAATTTTTGCAACATTGCATATTGAGAAAGGATATGAAAGTAATTAATTTCTCTGAATGGAGATGGAGGACGGACGGACGGACGGATGGATGGATGGAATTTCAAGTTGGGAACTGTTGATGGTGTTTCACTATATTTTTTAAGTTGCTGTGTCACACGTTTATAAACTTGCAGTAAACACAACAATTGGGGCTTGATTCCCACTCAGGGAAATTAAATATTTAATATTTTCAATATTTCCTCGCTCTGGTAATGGGACAAAGTGCATTGTTAGTTCTGCTATTGCCAATCTAAACTTCTTTAACTCTAAACTCTATCTTGGTCTATTTATTTCTGAATTCAAAGTAATTATCTATTTTGTAATGATTATATGACTTTATAATAGAAAACAGAAATATTTAACGGAAACAGTAATTATTGGCTTGCATAGATATATATTTATAATCATCCATGCTCTGTTGATTCTTGTAGTTAATGCATAGTTTTGCAAAGATGTGTGGTATTGGAATCATTTTTTAATATTATATTTATTTACTTTTTTAATCTGTAAATAAATTTGTTATCTATTATTTATATATAAAAAAAACTGAATATTATACAAAGAGCTACTAAATTTTATTCTTAAGACTTTGTTGTTGAATCTAAATTGAATCTGAGGATGTTATTAACAAGATTGGCCTTAGGGTCCCGGAAGATATGTTATGAATGGCATCTAAAAATAGTATAGGTTCCATACAGTAATGAAATGATGATCCACATTAGTTGAATCCTTTGTATGATGTAATTTCATTAATAACAGAGAAGTCAATGACTTTTATATAATGTGTAATGTATAGTAATAGTAGCTAATTTTCAAAACAAGTTTCCAGAAAAATAAAGATATGAATTATTATAAACAAAGATATCAAAAGAAATTTACATTCATTTTTCAAACATAACTTTTCATGTTATTATTGTTATAATCTTTATTGACCTTAAAAAATATAGGTAATACAAAATTAAAACATTAGACAACAATACACATAATAGTAATTTATTATATTTTTTTTTATTCTACTTTTATTTACACAAAAATATCTGAATATCAAGTGACTCTTGTTTAGTTTGAGGTCAAATCATAAATCATAGTTTTATTTTTATTATTCAATACGTTGAATAATATTTATTTTAATGCCGTAAATATAAGAACTTGTAATTAAGAATTACTCGATCAATAACTTAAACCATAATATAGTAAATAAAAAGTAATATGACTCAGTAAATAAAGCACAACATTAGATAACAACGTCCATCATCAATATTTGTAACGTAAATTAATTCGAGAAAAAGTTTCTAAATTCAATATAACATACGAAATTAATCGAATGTGATAAATAAAATTTCATCTAAAATATTCATATAAACAACAAATAAATAAAACCGTTACCTTTTAAAAACCACAGCAGAGGCAGGTTTCAGGAACACAAAGTAGGTTGATGTTATGAATTTTCTACAGTAAAAATACACGTGCAATGTCACATAATAACGTATGTATAACAAGTTCACTACAAATATATAACAATTACTATTAAAATTCAACAATAGATGCTAAATTTCTAATCAATTCGATATCTAATAAAATCGAAGGCAAATAAATTCCACAACACGTTACGCGATGCAACCATCGTTCGTTTTGCAAATTATCAGACAGCTGTCAGGTTACTCACGCTTCGATGTTGCCATTTTATTAACTAAGTATATAAAATTATACTTCAACTTATTATTTATAACACTAATTATATGCGAATAAATTCGTATTATTTTTGTTATGAAAATAAACATTTTTAAAAATAATTGCTTACTGTGCTTATTTATTTAATATATCCCCAGGCTTAGCGCTATCTATCGGTGACTGATTGAAATACATGAGCAGTAAAGTGTGTATGTCTTGTTTTTAATAAAACTCTGTAGATGTAGATGGCAATGAAATATAATTTACTAAGACGATGATAGATGGTATTAGTTGTACGAAATTGAGATAAAGAAATCATCACCTAATTTGTATCTTTATTAATTTTACCGTGAAACCATGTTTTTTTTATTTTATTTTATGAATTGCCAATATTTTTAACTACCTGTGTTGTCTATCTGTGTCGTAATCAAAGTTAGCTAATTGTGCCAAAATAATAAACTTCAATGACTCGTTCTTCGAAACTGCGTTTCTCCATTTATCGAAAGATCGATAACAATTATTTTCTAAGATAATATATACTTGTTTTCTGATATCTTGAACATTACTTACATTTTGAAGAAAAACTTCTCCTCAAGAATAAATAGCAAGGGCCATTAGCTATTACAGTTTTTAAAACAAAATTACAGCTTGTAACTACATATATATAAGGACTTCTAATATAACACTAATTAACGAAGCACAACGCGGGGCTTTTGCTTTGGTGCCAGAGCAAAGAAATGAAAATATTAATAAATTCATTCTCTAGAGTGGGGATCGAACCCACAACCAGTCACGTTTGCAGTCACACACTTGTGTCACCACGCCACGACTAGCCTCAACTGGCATGAAAAGTAAATATTTTATTTTAAATTATAAATACAATATAATCATTTTCTTTTTAATCGACTTTGGTAAGGAAGAGGTTATCAATTCGACTGTATCTTTTTTATGTTTGTTATCTCAGAACTTTTGACTGGGTGAACCGATTTTCATGATCCTTTAATTGTTTTAAAGCTGGTGCTTCTCATATGATCCCATTTTAATTTAGTCCATTTGTAACAACGTTATCCACGAGAAAATCATACAGTAGTCCTAAATTTGCATTAGGTATGTGTGCGACAAATGCACGAATAACTCAAAATCAGACCAACCGAATCAACCGATTTCGATTATTCGTTTCTCATTAGAAAGGATACATACACTTCAAGGATAATTGGATGGAAGTTCGGTTATGTTGTGATTATGGTGTCCGGTGGAAGTTGTTTTTTTTTGTTAAAAATTATAATTATGTATATTCCTAAAAATACCGTTCAAAAACAGGAAATAACTGTATAGTTATTTTCTGTTTATGAATTGTATTTTTATATTCAGAGTAAATGAATTATTGAGGTATAACATCTGAAAAAGTAAATTCCAGATTTCATCTACACATAATATCATTGTCAGTGTCAATGTCTCGAAAATTGGCGGAAAGTGTAAAACGAAGTGTCATACGTGACACTGGCAGATTATTTTGCGCCAGTCATCGCAAAATCAAGCCATTAATAAAAAAAAAAAAAAAAAAAAAAAAAAACGAAGTGTCATAACATTAATTTTCTCCTCTGCTAAAAAAATATTAGAATAAAATCGATCGAGGATTTCATATATTCATTGTCATTATGTGAGTACGCATTTTTAACCGACTTCTCTAACAGGAGGAGGTTATCAATTCGATTGTTATTTTTTATGTTTGTTACCTCAAAATTTTTGACTGGGTGAACCGATTTTTATAATTATTTTTTTATTTGAAAGCTAATGCTTCCGGTGTGGTTGACAATGTTATCCTTGAGAAAATCACATAAGTCTTAAGTATGGGCGAGACGAATAACACAATATCCCGTCAACCGATTTCGATGTTTCTTTTTTTATTAGTAAGCATACACTCTAAGGGTAGTTTGATGAGAATTTGGTTAGGTTCTGACTATGGGATCCGGTTGAAATTGAAGAAGTCGGTTTTTTTTGTTAAAAATTATAATTATTTATTTTAGTATAATTAGTACATGTGGCCACTCGTTCCGCATCGGCACAAAGTGTGACTGTAAAATCGACTGGTTGTGGGTTCGATCCCCACTGGAGGAAATGAAATATTAATTTATATTTATATTTTTATTCCTTCGCTCTGGTGTCGACGGCGCGGCGTAGAGTTCCGCCACTCAACACGTAATGCTTCCAGGACTCGGCGGAAAGTGGAGAACGGAGTGTCTTAAGACTAGGTTCCATCCGTCTACCCTGCTGTAGGGAAGGTACAGCGTGAAACTGATTAGTACAAGATAATTTATATTCGCCGCTCATATATTGATTGTCTCAATCAAGATCGAGGTGTCGATTCATAGGGCCTCATTTTGTGATAACTGGAGATTTTTTTATTTTTGGTTAATATAATTTTAAAGTTATTTAAATATATTTTGAAGTTACTAATCCTATTTTATATATATTAGACTACAACATTTGGCTCATTAGACCATAATTATATTTAGATATCATTAATAAATCAGGCCAATGGCAAATTGAGGCCAGACGTGGCGCAGGGGTACAAAGTGTGACTGTAAAGCCGACTGGTTGTGGGCTCGATCCCCACTCGAGGAGATGAAATATTTACTAAAATTTATATTTCCATTTCTTCGCTCTAGTGTCGAGGGCAAGGGCGGCGTTGAGTTCTGCCACTCAGCAGTTGATACAGCGTGAAGCTGATAAAAATAAAAAAATAATAAATCAGGGAATGCAAAAAAAGTATATAACAGTAATAAAAAAGATCTATGCTAATATGACAGCCAAGGTTCAGCTAGAAAGATCACGTGGGATATTCAAAATTTGAAAAAAGTGTAAGACAAGGAGACGCATTGTCCCCAAAAATCTTTAACTCGGTGCTGGAAAATGTTTTTAGACAATTAAACTAGGATAAGCTTGGAATTAATATAAATGGTGAAAACTTAAATCATTTGAGATTTGCAGATAACCTCGTACTTCTTGCAGAATATGATATTACACTTTAGACGATATTGCAGCAACTGGTAGAGGAAAACAAGAAAGCCCAAGAAAGTCAATGAACCCAAGCAAGATAAAACTACTAACCAACCAGGCAAAAGTAAAAATTAAGTTAGGAGAAGATGAGATCGAATATATGAATGAGTATATATATCTGGGTCAAGTGATAGCAGTCACAGACCTATCGACTAAAGAAGTGGATAGAAGGCTAAATATCAGCTGGCAAGGCAGTACCCTTGACTCTCACTCACTTAAAGAAGTAATGAAGAATAAAAATATACCCAGATGGGAAGATGCCCTACCAAATGGATGGAGATGGTTAGCAAAGGGCAGGAATAAATGGAAAAAAATGGAGGAGGCCTATGTCACAAGACAACCTGACCTGGTTCCATATTATGTGCAATGCAAATAAAAAGCAAGTAAATAAGTTATAGTAAATGAGGTATATAGGTTTAGTAATATAGTAAAATTAAATATATTATATAAAATTATCTGTAATCAGATATAAGAATCATGGGTCAGAGAATAAAGGCTATTTTTATATTATTTTATTAATATTTTATAACTTTTTGTCTTTGTATTTTATAACTCTTATTATTACTTTAGATCTTTATATTTTTTACAAATCTGTAAAGAAAATTTGCTATCACCTTAAGGCTAATTACTTGTGCTATTTCCCTGCACTACATACGTTTACACTAACTACTATATACTATATACTGTGTGCTTTTTTTTTTAATTTTCAACTGTTAATATTGCTGCTATTTCTAAATTAATAACAATTATTCATCAATGAAAAGAAGAAATATACAAAAGGGAGGAAAATAAAACATCAAATTAACTAAAAACATTTTATTTGATCATAACTTTTTCATATAAATAACGTTCTTTTAAACTGGAAGCCTCTACGTACAAGTAAGTAGTTTTATATAACAATAGAATAAAACAGTACAATGGTAAGTAATAATTACACATAAAATAATTACAATAGCTTACAAATAACAGGACTTAAACCTTTAAAAGTCGGCAGAGCAATTATTGTGGCAATCGATTTTCACCTAGAAAAGAACAGGATTCTGTTAAAGAAATACTTTGAAAAACTCTTAAATAAATACTTTATATAAAAATTTTAAAAAATATATTAATTTACTGTTTGTATTCACAAAGCTAGTTGTTGATAACATTATTTCACTAATAACAATATTAAAATATTCAAACATGACTAAACATCCAATTAAAACCGTAAGATAAAGATTTTTGGCAGTTCGTAGAAAACTAATATTTTTATTTTATGTACTGTTGTACACATATACTTTAATGTTATATTTCTTTTTAATGTTATCAACAAAAAATAAATACATACAGCTACACTATGTTAATGAACTATTTCATTTTAAAATATTGGTAAGCACAAACTATATTAGTATTATCTTCTACCAGTGATGTAAAAAGCAAAGGATAATTGTTTTGCGAACTTAAAGTTGAACAGTAATAGTAAACTAGAGGCGTCAGAATAACTTTTTTTTGAATATTTTTTAGAACTAAATATTGTTGTACAAACAACACTCCTTTATAAAATTAAGACCTTATATATAAAAATAAAGAATTACTAGATTTGCAACATATGGATAACAAATAAATCAAATAAGTTTGTGTTATCATGTAAAATAAGCTTCATAAATAATATAAAAAAACACAATGCTATAATTAAAAACAATTAACATGCAAACAGCTTTATTCATGCATTATGTAAAAAGTAAGAAAATTTTAAAAAATTTTTGTTTCGATCATATTTGGCACACTTCTGGATCAATTTTTAATTTTAAATCTTATTAAAAAGATAATTTTAAAATATAACATCACAGTTAAAAATATCGAGTTCATTAGAATACTTAATTAAAACTTTCAATAAAGTTTGTTTTTGCAATCTGAATATTTAATGTATTGTTTGTTCCTCAGAATATAAGATGTGCCGGGCATCATAAATATTACCAAGAATGTTTTGAAATATACTTATAACGAAATATAGCGTGTAACATCAAATAATTAGCATAGCAATGATGGTGATCATTGCCAACAGCAAGCCGAGCAGCGTCAGCCAATCCAGGTCTGCCAGGTGCTGGGAGAACATTAATGTGTAGGAACAAGCTAACATCAACGTGCCATTGTCGTGCCAATTGCGCTTTGACTTCGTATTATCGCCTGTCAAAATAATAACAACGCAACTATAAAAAAATAAAATATTTTTTACCAAATATTCTAAATTAATAAAACATAAAACAGCCAATCAATGACACTCGGACAAAATGAGCAGGAAACAAACGAGCGGGATGCAAATGATCAAAGTGAAATCCAAACACCGTGCATGATAAGAGACCACGTACCTTTGTGTTCGTTTTGTGAATTGTTTTGCCTTTTAGCTCTCCAAGGGACTACGGTGGTTGGCAGTGAACTACTTTGACTAGAGCTCTCGTCGAATGAAAGCCTTCTTAAATGTTGATTCATAGATTTTACAATTTTTGGCGAGTTTAAATCATCTCGTTCCTTTTTATCGTTACTCTTTTTTATTTCATCATTACAATTAAGATGTTTGTTATCATAATTCAAATTAAATATAGTTGCTAATTCTTCTGATGAATTGTATTCTGTTGAATCAATATCTTTTTTGGTATCTAGGTCGTCATCATATATTGACAAAGTCTCAGACGCTCTATTGGATGGATTATCATTTGAATTAGTGTGTACCTCTTCGTTATATTTAGGTAAATCTGGTTCATTATTTAAAATAATACTCTTATCGTTAGTAGATCTCTTTGAATCAAATATTTTTTCATTTACTTCTGCAATACCAGCGATTAAATCAGATATGCCGTCTTTTAATTCTTTGAATGCTTTTATCTCATTAATTTCTTTTACTTTATTGTCAGAACTTAAAAATGGATTAAGAGAGTGGAATCTTGGAGCTGGCTTATCTAATTGAACATCATTTGCAGTTTCATATTCATTACTCTCATTAAGTAATTGTGGTATGTTACTGGATACACCATTAGCTATGCAACTATCGACAACAGGTGTATGTCGCTTTTCATATGAAATTGCAGAATTTTCTATATTAATAATACTTGGTGTAACGGTATTTTCAGTTACATTCAGTTCTTTTTCAAAATTATGTTTTAATTGATCCTCAACTCTATGAAGCTGATCGGAAATTACCAATAGACTATCTTCTGTTTTTTTAGCTTTAGAATTTTCATCATGAATAGTTTTACATTTCTCACGTACAGAAGAATCAGTATGTTTTAAATCTTCGTCATGATTCAATTCAGCCTGAGCACTGTCAAAGTTTTTATCGGTTAAACCATTTAAAAAATTCGTTCTACTATCAGATATTCTATTTTGAATATCAGATGTCTCGTTTTTATTTCGATTCTTGTCAAGTTCGGCTAAAGCAACTCCTAGCTTATTACTAGTATCCATAGCTTCTTGTGCTAGCAAACTAAGGACCTGTTGAAATTCATCTTTCGATGACCGTTTTGATGCTTGTGGTGATTGGTTGGATGGCGATGAACTTTTGGATTTATCACATGAAGATGATTTAGCAAGACATATATCATCACTAGGAATGAATGAATCATCTTTTGTGAAATGATGTGAAAATGTAGAAGTGCTATTGGCAAATAAATTGACAGTATTATGTCGTTGTTTTACCTTGTTTCGGGGACATAGTGGGGACTCCTTCTGGTTGTCAGTTTTTTCAAAGGATTCACGAAGTCGTTTCATGACATCACTATTGCTGTGAGTTTTTTGTAATGGTGGCACCCTACTCATGTTCAGAGCATCGTCAATTTCCTTTTGAATCATAGAAAATATATTGGCGGATAGAGATCGCACTGCTCGCTTTTTCTTAAGATTTGCAGCAGAATCTTTGCTAATAGGGAACTCAGCGTAGCTGTTATTATTGACATATCCATTATAATTTTCACCATTAAAAAGCGATGAATGCCTACTATCTTTTCTCAGGCTCCTATAAGCTAGATCGTCAGTTACAATGTCAGGAGACCGTTTTGGCACAAACCGTGACCTTACTTTATTTTCTGGAGTAGCATGTAAATAATCACTCTGAGGAGCCGGAGACACAGGTCCTACAGGAATACCAAACGGTGGCTGGGGATCCATAGTTTTAAGACGATTATTTGTTTGTTTAATATTTCTGTATACTACATCATCGAAAACTATATCTGGCTCGTTACGTTCAGACTGTCTATCATCGTCTGAAGCATAAGGCACGTAGACTGGTGAAGCTAACATATAGCTGATTTGGGTTTGTGTGTCTTTTACATTAGATTTTTCTTTATTCGAAAAAGAATTCATCCTTCTAAAGGCCATATCGTCTTGGAGTTTATCAGGTAAGGTTGACCTACGAGGTGTTCGTCTTAAAGGAGTAGAGGGCTGACTTCTTAATTGAATATCACCATCATTACCATTCCAATCGTTAAAATGGTCATAAAACTTTGGTGTCATCAATTCTCGTCGTTCAGCTCTGTCTAGTAAATCTTCATCACCCAATCCTAAGCTATTATATATTGCTTCAAGTTCATTCAAAGCGTCATCGAGATTTGTTGACTTCCTTCTTTCAGAGTTTTTTTCGTCGTCGGAGGGTATTTGGCATGTACCTGAGACATATGCATCAGATTTATGACAAGTATGTGTTTTTGGAGGGGAAGTTGATGTTTGTGGTGGCTCAACAGTATTTGCACGTTTGTATTCTGTAGTAGCTTTCCATACTTTGGCACCATCTATGATATCGATAGATTTACTTTTATTTGAAGTCTCAACATTTTGTGTTACATCTCTATTTCTCCATATCGATTTTTTTGGTTCATTAGATTGAAAAGATCTATTCATTTGAGAGCTTCCAGAGTATTCACTTTTACTTCGTGAGTGTGCAAAAGTATTCTGTTGTTTTCTTTGTTTTTCAGCATCGTCTATTTTTTTCCAAAATTCTGATGCATTTCTAGGTCTTTGATATAATATTTCGTTTTTGTCTTTGGAAACCTGAGAGTCACTTAAATATTGATTTTGATTACTATTTTGGGTATTCTTTATACTAATAGGACGTCTTGATCGCGGGTTTTGATCTGCGTAATATTGATAGTCTTGTTTCATTTGAACTGGTTCTGGTGTAATTATGCTATTTTGAATAGTCTGTTTTCTCCATGGTGGACTATTTACAAAGAGACCATAATGATTAGGCTCCGCGGAAACTGATGCAGGCCTACGAGGTTGTTCATTTTTAAAGTAATAGTTATGCATATTTTCGTTATTCTGCATAGCTATATGGTCCTCTGAGTTTGATATTGGCCTCCGTAACCCATTTAATCCATAATTAACTAACCTCTCCTGACTTCGTCTCATAATTCTTTCAAAGTCATTATTGACGATCCCATGTTTAACGTTGTGATTTGAGCTACGTTCAATTATAGCAGGGCTATTTTCATAATACATCGATAAAGGTGTAATAACTTTTCGATGCATATCACGAGGTGGCGGTACTGGGGGAGCTTTTTCTTCCTTTTTAATATTTGTAACATTTCCTAAGGGAAATTTAACGCACATAATACTTTCAGGGTTTTCATACTGGTTTGACACACTGCTTTCTCTATTGCTCTTAGCGTATGATGAAGTTCTATTAGTATTATTATTTGGATATTGTATGGAGTAATTAATACGTTCGTTGTTAACTTTAGCACTAAAATTAATAGATGAAGGGTAACTTTGAGTTGACGGGAATGATGATATTGACTCAGATTTAAAAGGGCGTCTGTTAGTATCGTTCATAGCTAGTTGGTCTGTCACAATATTAGACGTTGCTTCACGTTTGCATGTGCCGTAACCACTACTCTGACTAGTTGGTGTTCTTGTTAACATTTCAACCTCTGCTTTTGTATATCCTTGTTGAAGGAGTTCTGCTTCCTTATTTAATTGATTTTCTTCGTCACGAGATAATCTTTTAATATATCTTTCATTTCGAGCACTCCTAGATCTTTTATTTAGTGAGCTATCTCGTGACCTCATTAATGAATCATCACTTCGAAATCTAATAATTGAAGAAGAGTTCGAAGATGATTTTAAAGATTCTTCGTCACTGCTTGACTCTCCTTTCATACTATTTCGTAAAGCTTCAACACGCGCCTTCATACGACTTTTTCTTTTCTTTCGTGAAGGCAAATCAAAGATTCCTTTTCCGGATCGGGAAGTATCATCTTTAAGCTGGATAGATTCTTTCGAAATGCTGTATGTCTCAGGATTATCAGCTCTATACTTTATAAATCCAGCTGAAGGATCCGATAAGACTCCATCGTCCGTAGCATCTCTAAGATTAGTATTTGCTAGACTTTGAGCCCTTCTACTATCTCTGATCACTATGTGATCAAAGTTGTTGACAGCAGGTGCACGTTTCTTCTTTTTACTTTTTTTTTTCGATGGTGAACGATTTCCATCATCAGATTGAGATGACGTGCCACTATCTTCTTCTTTCTTTTTTCTGCGGAATAGTTTACCAATGGACCATTTCTTATCTTTTTTTGAACGTTCAACATCTACCTCTGCTTGAAGTGGTCGTTCTAAATGAGGCTGGACGGAAGTATATTCTTCATTATATGGCCGGTAGGATGTAGTAGATGCACCAGAGATATCTCGATGGGGAACAGGCGGTGAATTAACAGTCTGAAAAAGAAAAAATAAACTTATGTTATTGTTATTAGCAAAGAAAATTATGTATATTATAATATAAAACTATATTTAAAGTAGGTATGAATATTTTAAATTCAATAAGGTAAAACAAAAGATAGGAATATAGTTCTTATTTTCACAAAAATAACACACAGACACGTTTGGCCAAGGACATACGTTTGGCAAAATATCAAAATTATGAAATATGCTTTTTATCTTTAGCTTATTTTATGTTTTAACGAGGAAGTAATCGGGAAGATAGTTTATCAAAACATAATAAGGTTGTAAGTTCAAAGACACGCTAGATGAATTATAAACTATTTTATTATATTTATCTATTTTAGTAATCATATTTATAGGATATGAAAGATAAAATGCTTAATTTCTAAATATTTACTAAGTATATTTTTGTCCACGTTATATCCCGCATATAGCAGGATACGCGATATTTTAACAGTAGCGGGAGGAAAGTATTGTTAAGCCACTCGAAACGATTTGTCTTGTTACCAGATCGAGAAAATCAATTAACCTAAGTCCCGCTGCGTTCAAATTTTTATACGTTTTCTAAATAAGTATTTCTTTCCTAAGTGTGGAATAACACTTTAAAAATGTTAAAAAATAACCTAACTCATTCCCCCGAGTGACATCGAACTCACAACCGTTGAATTTATAGGCAGACACTGTGTCACTGCACCTCGACTGCTTCGAAGTACCTATCGTATGTAAAAGAGGTGTACCAATGTAGCACTGTTAAAAATATACTTGAATTATATTTATACAAAATACAAACGTTATCTCTGTATGGCAAGTGTGCACTATGTGTATGTGTGTGGACAAACATTGTATGAAGTATATGATGTTATGTAAACCGTGTTGTTTGTGATTATGCAACAAAATTTATCGGCAAAAAACAAACATTCGAATATTTTCATCAACTAAATATAATATAGTTACAAAATAAATCAAGAGACAAAATTTTGCCAGTTTTGTTTAGCATTTGAGGAATTTGTCAACTTTGATTTAATGTAAGAGTGTTTTAATAATTCTATCTTTTAGGACAGTGAGTTCAAGTTCGCTTTTAAGTTAGACAATAAATAAAGAGATGAAGGTGTTATAACAAAATAAAAATAAATGTAAATAAATTTAAACGCCTATATCTAATATAATCATATAAAAAAGTAATAATAAGAATTTAAAAACAAAAATATGAATTTATATATTTTTTTATGAGCAAACCATTTAGACTTTTGTTGCATTAGTTGAGTAGTAGTATTCAGTTATTCCGGCCCGCGTTAGTGACATAATATGACTCAAATCTCTTTGTCTTTCTGAATATTATTGACATAAAATAACTTACAGGTAAAAATGACGCGAAATAGTTATTATTAGGTGAAGCCACCTCTAGCATAGCCACCATGTCTAAATCATAAACACTTATTTAAAGCACATTTACGAATACATTAACTCCCACACATGGCTTTTGGCACGAATGCGACACTGAATATTTTTTTGTCAATATTGTAATTTTTTGTATATTATTAATTCTGTAACATCACTATTAACATTATCGAATTGTTCACTTGAATTTCATGTTTATTACAAAAAAAAACAATTTTTCACTATTTTCTGTTTATAGACTATGGAACACTATAATATAATTGCCACTTATAATATTCGATAATTTTATATTTCACTAAGTTAATAATGTAATATATTAGATTTACATATAAATATTTATTTGTTATTCTCTTAAAATAGTTTTAAAACGCGAGCGCAATGCGCGTGAGCTCTTTCGCTCCCGCCGCGGCAACTTCTGATTATTTCAGGCAACTGAATCAAACACCCGTTTACACTGACAAGATTTGGTTTGCCATATATTATCTGTATCAAAATAGATATCATACCACAGCAGTAACACTTTGTTTGTAAGCAAAAAAATAAAAAAGAAACTGAACATGTAAACGGACTCTAATTTTATAATCTTCACCGTTGAACCGCTAGCTCGTCGCTCCACAAATCTAGTTATTTATAAAGCTTGATCGGATTATTTATTTTTTACCAAATGCAATGGCTAAGTTGGAGCGTCCGGAATTCTTTGGACGTATTTTTTTAGTTGAGACGCATACGAAAATAAACATTGATTTAGTGAATGTTTTTGAATGAATATAATTCTGACTGAATTAAACCAACAAGTTGGAGACAGTTTGACTAATGTGTGTTAGGAACCTACATTTGTCTTGTTGACTTATTGTTGGTGTTATATATAGAGTCGGGTTTTTTTGTTAGTTCTTTTTAACTGTCGTATTTAAGGTAAAATTTGACTTTCGTAAATATAATTTAATTTCAAATTAACTTACAAATTAATAATTGTTATAAGAAAGATTATCTCTTATTATTTTTGATATAACAATTATTAATTATAAGTAAATTAACTTCTCTCGATATGTTTTTACTGTGTAGTGTGCACTCTCTATTTAAAACTTAACGGTAAAATAGGGCTTCCTTTAGAGATCTACGTAAAATGTTTTATAATAGTTCTTCTAATTTTAACAATATCTACAACATTTCTAAAAACTAATTTCATTACAAAGTAACAGATAATCACTATACAGATATTAGAGATCAAAGGGCAAACGTCTCTGTCATCACTATTCAACCATCTATCCGAACAAATGTCCAACTAAATAAAAAAAGTAGAAACCAATTAATACAATTAAAAAGAAAGAAGATAGGCACTTTATAAGAAGTATACATATTTTTTGCTAAGGAAACAAAGCAATTTATATATTTTTTTCAATTTAAAAGTCTATTAAATGAACCTCGTTAATCAAATTAACCTACATCACAATGCAATCTAATCGGGACGCCACACGCGCAAACGTATTAAGTCTTGACCACACTGCTTAATTAAATAAAAATAAACTGAGGCTCCATCCACTCTAGAGATCTAGCAGGTCATTTAAAGCGAACACGTCAAATTGTAATTCTTTTGAAAGCTTCTTGTTTATTTGTTAGATACTTATATTATGAGGGTAGTACTGTTGTTAGATTAATATATTTTTGTGTGTATTTAAAATTTTACATCTTAATATGAGTAAAATATATTTTTTCGCATTTTTTGGGTTTCGTATTCTATTAAGGAATATATTATTACTATTAAAAAAATTAGAGAATCCAGTCAGTGAGGCCAGTCGGGGAGCAGAGGCACAAGCGTGTGATTTCTACTCGAGGTAACGATATATTTAATATTTATTTCTTCGCTCTGGTGTCAAGGCCAATCGCGGCGTTAAGTTCCGCCTATCAACACACACTGCTGCCATAATTCGCTGGAAAGTAGGGAGCGGAGGGTCTCCACATTAAGGTGACAAAAAAAACCTACCAAACAGGATTGAGCCTACAACCAATTTCATTTAGTCTACTAAATAGTAGCATCCTGCGCCACAACAATGTCAATATACATATTAGTTTATATTATTTAAAATATATGATCGTAGCTATTTAGAGTCGACGTTAGTAGGTTACTGTATAAAAAGATGTGCCTGGTTTGCCTTTCATAGAACTGCGCTATAACGGAACATTACCGGTGTCGAGATCTGTCTAGACTCCAGGGAATACTGTGAACGTTTTCTAGATTTCAATTTTCCTGCGAGTTAATGGGGTTTGCTATCAGTTTAAAGTTACTATAATATATTATGTATAGGTAATATAGGATTTTGAGATTATAGAGGATTCGTATATATTTGTGTGTGTAGTTAGGATGTGCTTGACTTTACTTTTCTTGTAGAGAAGGTTTAGATCAGTCTTAGCTCTTAAAATAAATCTTAAGAAATTTTCAATTTTCCAGACTTACAAATATTAGTGTAACGACTATAAATTGTCAAAAAAGGGAAAATTACTTAATGGACATTGTCAAGAAAATGGGAAATCTTTTAAGAGGCGGTCGAAGAAATCGTCTAAAAAGCGCACGTTTGAGTGCCGCTGCGTTGAAATTCATCTAAAAATAAGTTTTCCATTCTTTGCGTGGAATAACACAACGAAAAAAATAAACAAAACATAAAAAATCTATTACAATATATATATATTATTTTTAACGCACTTTTTATTTACCGCTTTTATTATTTTATATTAGACGCGCGTTGGTCATGTAATATAATAGAGCATAACAATAACATAACGTAAATTCAATTATATGAATGATATGATAGTAAATATTTTCATAGGAAAGATAGAAAGGTATAATTACATTGTGATTTATTTCTTTCCTATACTGCAAAATGACAATGTAGTCCGTTTCTATATAAGAAATACAACTTCTCGAATATGAATAATAAACTCACTTATTACCAAAATATCTATTATATTTATAAGTCTTGAAAATTTTTAACTAATTACTTTACTAATGTGGGCACAGGTGTGTAACTGTAAATGCGACTGGTTGTGGATTCGATCCCAGCTGAGGAATTGAAATATTTATTATTTTTTTTTTTGGCTCTGGTGTCTTGGCAAAACGCGGCTTGCCACTAAACAGTCTACAGACAATGTCTCAAGAATTCGACGGAAAGTGGGGAGCAGGCTGTTTTAACACTAGGTTCCCTCTGCCTACCCTACTGTGTGTGGTGTACAGCATGAAGCTATTTTTTTATATTCTAAATATATTAAAATCTACAGTTCTCATTTTTCACAAAACTCTGCATTAATAAAGATAAAGACACAAACCGAGCAAAAAATAAGAAAAACCATTAATAATCCGTAAACAATGCCCAGCGTCATATATCTTTATTTTTAAACGAGAAGGGACTTCCGCTTTCTTTGATATAGTCCCAGGGCAAGCCGTGTTCTGAAGTGTCAACCATGTTTATGGGTTTAGCGATACGTGACAGACAGACGCGGCAACTACGCGTATCCGGTGTGAAATGTGCCTTATTTATTACGATTTCACGCTTTGAACGGTTTATCTCTGCATAATTTATAAAATAAGGTTATAACGATTGACCTTTTAGATAATGTTCATATAATTAAACAGGCATACATGTATTTCGTTGTATGTATTATTGTTTTTATTTGCAACTCCAGCAGCCTACACGTTATTCCGTTCTATACTTTTCTTTAGTAATTAGGAATGTAAACGTTAAATTTTTAGAGCCCCAATTTCCCTCAAAAATATTTTCAACATATATTCGAATCCCAACTGGAAATTGAACTATTAACTATCTTCACAATAAAAGTCATAATAACAGCGTAATATTTTTATTAATCTATGGTAATCAACACAGATTTAGGCAAAATTTGTGAATTGCTATGGCTATATATCTCTCTTCGTTGAATATCAGTGCCCATGGGCGTAGGAAGAGAAAAGTGGGGTGGGCCGTTAACACCCTGAAATATCTGTGTGAAACTAGGCCCCTTCCAAAAAATATCTCTAGATACACACATGCCAGTGTCATTCTTATAAACGAGAGCAAGATCGAACTTTACAAACAAATAAATTATCTTATTATACTTGTGATTATAAAACTATCTCGTAACTAATAATAAAATATATAAATATGTAATAGTAACCCATGTTGATAACTTTTTACACTTACTTAAGTAACTAAAGTAAATTTATCGAAAAAAATCCTCAGAAATAGAGTGTTTGCTCTATACAATACCTAATACCTATTTATACATAATAAGTATGTTCTACATATAATATAGGCTTTATTTTCTATGTAAAATTGCACTCAAGCACGCGGTGGCATTATTCATCATTACACTGTTATTTTCTAGACCGTAAGCATTACATTCTACACATCATTACCTGGATGCTTTGCAATGTTTTTGTTTATAGTTTATACTGTTTACATGCCATTTGTTGATAGACATCGATATTTACATTTGCGATTTTTTCATTTTATCTACAAAGTGATTTTCGTTTTAAATTTTTAAATTAAATAAGTTATTTCATTGAGAGCGTCGTGGCGCAGAGGTGAGACTGTAACGCAACGGTTGTGGGTTCGATCGCCCTTCGAGAGAATTAATTATTATTTCTTAATAATTTCATTTCTCGCTCTGGCACGCAATACCCCAAAAAAATCGCCAGGAAGGGGGGAACGGAGCGTCTAAACACTAGCCTACCCTGCTGTATGTGGATACAGCGTGAATCTGTTCTTTTTTTTATTTCTTTAATAGTTTCTATTCTAATAATATAATTCAGTAATAATAATTCAATTTAATTCAGATCAAAAGCATGCCATTTTTCATCAATGTTTTGTTATGACGTTATCACGTAAGGTTATCGATCGTAAACCGACTTTACAGACAACCAGTCATTTTTTTCTATACTTGAGTTATTAGTTATTGTATAGTAATAACTCAAGTATAGTAAAAGTAATAATAAACCAATTATATGTATATTACCTATCTATAATGGTACCTTCTATCAACACACATATTTTTCAATATCGTTTATTCACAAAATAAAATATAAATGCAAATAGTGCAAGCACTCTTTCATCTATTTCCGTACGTTAAATCTAAATATATGAGGAACACTTATATTTTCGTAATGCCCAATCCCACACAAACGTGACTTACAGTTTCTATATTTAAACATTTCTATAAAATTTCTAAGTTTATTTTCGTTTTCCTATAGAACATTGTTGCAGAAATTAATATAAGGCACAGCTTTTATTGATAATGTTAAAATTATAAAATAAAATATTGTGCATGCAATTTTAACGTCTTCTCATTGTTTATTTCAAGTGCAGATAGATATTATAGATAAAAAACAGAAGGGTGACTCTTTCTGTTTTTTTTATTTTTTAAACGAAACGTTGCTTTTTTTTTTAAAAAAAAAAGCTTATTTACAGACCATATTAGCAGCTTGAGCAGCTTAACAGACCTTAAGCAGCTTGTCAATTTTATTAACAACAAAATTTTATATGAGGCTAGTAGTGGCGCAGGGACAAATTGGGGCGACTGTAAAAACGACAGATTGTGGACTCGATTCCCACGGAAGGAAAAGAAATATATTATATATTTTATAATACTTTCCTCGCTCTGATAATGAGGCAAAGCGCGGCGTTTTCGCCACTCAACATGCAACACACGCACGCGGAAAGTGGGGAACGCAAATGTCTTAATGACAACGGAGTGCCTTAGTACTATATTCCCAGGTTCCCTCTACCTACCATGCTATGCTATGTAAGGCACACAGAGTGAAACTAAAAAAAAGTTAAACTGCCAAAATTTAATTATTCAACTGGCATTGTTTACGATAACGTATAACGTTCATAAATACACATACATACTGTTCAAATCAAAATAAAGAGATGTGTATTGCAATAAATCATAAATAATCAGAATAAGGCTAGTTTGTTATGAAACGTGTGTTTATGATATTTTCCGTAATATGTAATGCGCCATGAATAACGAATGCATTGGTAGGACGTTGACTCTACTATGTTGTAGAGTACGAGTGGAACGGAACAGATTTATATATAATATGTTACAGCATTATAATATATAACCTGTATTTTTATTATGTAGAGTGGCGGAACCTAACGCTGCGGTTTGCTTTTCCGGAGCGGGAAAATTAAAAAAAAAACAATTTGCCCGAGTAGGGTCACTCACGCTTACTAGACATTATGCGTTGTTGAATATTTACACTATTATAATTTTAAAAACAGTATTTGGATATAAAAAAATCACATTTTGAAATGAATTATACAAAAAACATCCTTCAAATTATTTCATCTAACCCTATATAATAAAATTTCAAATAAAAACCGTTCTATTCAATACCGAAAGCATTATAAAACACATTTTAAACACGATTTTTCCATATTAAATTTCCATTGTAAAAGTTTCTATCGCTGAATACGAGTTTGCTGTACGATTTTGCGCAGTATTGTACACAGTAACGTGTAAACATGGACCACGTTACGGCCTGCGGCATGTTGACCAAATAATTCACTACCAACGAAATATATATATATATANATATATATATATATACTATCTGTATCAGCATGGTTTTGAATATTTTTTAAAATAATATGGTGTAAAATTTTTTTTGTATTTTTAATGGTACGTGTTAAATAGTAATATCGATCGAAATATTAATTATTATTATATTTTTTATTTAAATTTAACTTCAAAAGTTTTTAATATAGGTATAATCTTTAATACAGACTGTTAAGTTTTTATTATATGTGATTTATAACATTTTATAATGATATAGGAGCAATGAATAAAAAAATATTTAAACAATAAATAAGAACTTTCCAGTTTATTATGGCGATTTGCTTAAAATGGGTCACTTCAATGAAAAAGTATTTACTTCTTAGAGTGTGCCAGGGTTAAGTTAACCTGTCACATACATAAGTCAGGTTTCCTCTTTTGTATGTACATATTTTTTAATCTCCATACTAGTTCAATATTAAGAAGGTCAGTTTTATTAAGGCAGCCATGCCCTAATAAGGATTACCTTGAAGACAACTTAAGATTTTCAATACTTTTTAATAACATTAAAAGCTAGAAAATTGGATTAAAGTGATTTACTCAAATTTATAAAAAATATTTGAAGAATGGAGGCCCGTCGTGGCGCAGAGGCACAAATGTGTGACTGTAAATGCGACTGGTTGTGGGTTCGATAGCCACTCGAGGTAATAAAATATTTATGTAAATTTATACATTCATTTCTTCGCTCTGGTGTCGAGATAAAGCGCGGGTTGAGTTCCACTACTCATCACGCAATGCTCTCTCTCTCTCTGCTTATCTATAAGTGCATTTTAAACTAAGTAGGTATATTTATTAACACTGTTTTCTGATAATGGCATCGATCTTAAATCCTGTGCTACAAACTAGTTTGTTTTTAAAAGAATACGTACTTACTTTTAGGAGTAGGTTAAACAAAGTTTATAAGTTTCTTCGCTATCTAAAATTTTACAAAGATTTATTTATCTCGCAACTTACTGCTCTTCTATTGAAATGTATTATAGATGTTTTTCAATTTATAAACATTTCGAGATTCCTAGGCTTTTAATCAAATATATAGAATACTTCACAACATACGTATAAAAAAAACATTACATAAGTAGAACATTTCTATACTAGTATCAAAGCAAAAAAACCGTATTAAAGTATGACGCGAACAGAATCATAATTAATATGCCATATTTGTTGAAACCCAACCACGTGGCAAGTGTGGCATGATGTCACAAGGATATGACGCCGTTTCCCGTGCGATCGCTGTGGACAAATGAACTACGCCTCCCCTATCACGCGCAAGCTGGATTTAAACTGAGTGGGTTTTGTTTTATTATAAATATGAGCTGTGAATGATGCAATTAGTTAATGCAGCTGTTTATTTTCTGGGAAGTATTCGATGAGAAATTCTTGAAAATTTAAATATTTAATTTTAAGTAATGTCTTTCTGATATTTTTGAGCAAGTATAATAAGTAGAGTAAATACAATAATACACAAATAGATTCTGGATGATTTAACAGCGTTAAAAGCATAAGCAGAATGGAATATAAAGAAATTTCGATACAATTAGTTTCACTTTGCTTTAGAGATGCCTAATCTTTTCAAATATATTAAAAAAATATTAAAAGAAAAGTATCCCGCACACAGCAGGCAGAAAGAGGGAAGCTTATGTTACGACACTCCGTTTCCCGCTTCCCACTGAATATTTCGTAGCGTTGCGTGTTGAGTTTTGGAACTCACCGCCAGGCTTTAATCTTGGTGCCAAAGCAAAGAAATGAAAATATTAATAAATAATAATTCATTCCCTCCAGTGGCGCAGGGGCATAACTACTTGTGTGCCTACGCCACGACAACCTTAAAAAATATAGACTGTTATTAATATCATATCAGCGACCAAATAACCCAAAAAGCTTCATAAATGATTTCTTTCACCAAATTCTTGATATACTTAATAGACAAAAACTAACGTATACAAGAAAGTGTATACAAATTTATAGAGAAGCAACAGAGAATGTAGCGTAAAAGAACCAAATTGAGTAAGGCAATAATAATGAAAATATTCGAGGCGAGAGCAGCTTAGTTTCTGCAAAAAGTTTAGCGCTTATACTGTAATTTATTACGTGCTTTACGGTTCAGAAAAATGTTTCTAGAAAACTTTCAGTATGGAGATAGATTTTGACTAGTCTTTTGATTTATGAGGAATATTTTTATATATGATTTTTTCGTTTGTTGAATTGTTATGTGTGATTATGATTTATGTACTATTACTATGTAGTAGTAATAGTACATAAATCATAATCACACATAACATCTGAGGCTAGTCGTGGCGCAGCGGCACGAGGTGTGACTGTAAAATCGACTGGTTGTGGGTTCGATCCCCACTCGAGGAGATGAAATATTTACTTAAATTTATATTTCCATTTCTTCGCTGGTTAAGCGCGGCGTTGAGTTCTGCTACTCATCACGCAATGCCTCCAGAATTCCTCAGAAAGTGGGGAACGGAGTATCTTAACACTAGGTTCCCTCTGCCTACCCTGCTGTGTACGGGATACAGCGTGACTATGTAGTAAAAATTATAATATTTAACTGAAATTTAAAATACGATGTATGTGTTTAATATTTTCAAAATATTTCGTTAGAGGAGTGTTAAGGAGAGTTTGGACTTAAGGAGTGAGTGGTTATATTTTATGTTCCTAAATTTTTATCGTCATTTTAGTAGATTATACTACGTTGCACTAATACGAAAACATTGGTAAAATATATAAAAATAAAAAATTATGAACAATGACAGTACTCATCAATTTAATACTTTGTCCATACCAATATAGAATATAATAGAAGATGAGTAATAGCGCCTCATACGGGCGATGATTTGAGGAAATTTGACGCGAAGCTAAACGAGCGACAAGCTGTCAGTGAACTATGGCGTTTCCGTTATCTATTCGGGTTTAAGCGGATATGGATTATAAATATGTATACAAAACATGGTAAGCAAAGTAATAACACATGGCAAAAAGAAAAAAATATATAAATAAACATTGTATTACAATATGCATTTATATTTTTTATCCTAATACATTTCCGCTTTTTGCGAGATGGGCAGACTAAAGTTAAGTCACTCCGTTCCAGAAACGTCACATTTTGTCATGCCAAACATAAAAAAAAAAGTTTTTCTTATTAACTTATTTTATATGCCAGTACTATTCTCTTTACACTTTGTTATTTTAGTTGCAACTTGGGTGTTATTTAAGCTTTTAAGGTTTAAGGAAATTATATAATTTTTTATACATTTTTTAAACAATTAAGTACTAAACAAATAATATCAGCACATATGTGATACACGAAAAAAACTTAGTCCCTAATTTAAACTAAGAAAACACAAAAAAAAGTTCAAGGCGGTAATAGTCGGTTGTAAAACATTCAAGCAGATGTGACGTGCGACCTGACCCAGCTTTGAGTCTCTGACAAACACTAGAAGGGACAGTTTTAACTGTGACACGTGCACATGGCTACGAAACATATTTTTATTATAATGCAAATGCAGCCTTACAGTATTTGCCAAATAGATGCCATGGAGAACCCAGTGTCAAAACACTCCGTATCCGTACTCCAATACGTGTTAACTAGTGGATTTAAACGCCGCAGTTTATTGTGCCAGATCGAGAAATTTACATGCCCTTCGAATGAAGATCCAGCCCACAGTCTAGCCTACACATTTACAGTCAGTCGCTAACCTATTGTGCCCTATTGATCTGTATAGCTTCGCACTATATTCCGCATATATCTGAGCAGGCATAGGGAACTTAAGACACGGGGAGTTAAGACACGGGGAGTTAAGACACTACGTTCCCCAATTCGGCTGAATTTTCGAGACATTCCTACTAAACTACGAGTAATGTATCTCCCAAATTCGCCACGAAGACATTTATATATACTTTCACAGTCTCTCTAGTTAGTGAACTACAACAACCCATTGCTTATAAACTAGTCTTACAACACACAAAAAACACATACAGATAAAAAAATAATTATCATAGTTATTAATAACAGATAAAAAATATATCTAAATAGCCATCAAAAACGTTCGGCGTACCAGAATGACGTCAACTACACATATCATACATTGTAACAAATGTTGAACAAGAGGTGCTTGAACCTGATAAAAAATAATGAGGTTTTGTTCTTAATGATTACTCTACTAGTACTTGTTACCAAAAGTATACACTGTTAGATGAAAATTTGTTCGGGTTTGATTTTATTATAACGGAAAATTCGAAAAGACATAAAGCAGAATGCTGAAATAGAGAAGATCAGTGTACATTATATTATAATAAAAAGATTAAAAAATATATAATTTTAGTATATTTATGAGTATGTTTTTCTCCATATACCTATAAGTATTGATATTCTAATGTTATTCAAAAATAATTAAATACATCATGAAAGGTCTTATTATTTTGTTTGATTCGTTAGTTTCCATTGGTTCGTTCATTTTCGGTAATTTGCAAAATACTAGGCTTTCCGTATACCTCTATACATTTATTTATTACAAGACAAATTAATAGGCTTTCTTATATTTAACTTATACTTCAACTTCTTTAGTTTTCATTATCAATAACACATAGTTTAATTCACAACATATTCTGGTCTCGTATGTAATTCCATCTAGTAATATGCAGGTAGTCTGGGAATGTCTTAATAAAATAAAGTATATTACAGACGTGCGGATGGTCCGGACTCCAGAGTAACCTACCAGAGGACGCCCATAATTTTGGGAACCGTACGAATATCTAGGATTTTTGTTTATAAGAGTACACCCCGAAAGGTAGAAATGAGCACATATGTATTTCGTGGTCTCACAGTATTTTATTAATTACTAGGTGGCGCGCGCGGCTTTGCCCGCTTATTAGGAGTGAATTCTAAAAAAAACCACGAAACACGTGTTCAATAAAATATTTTTAACAGTCTGAACTTAAATTTTTATAAAAATCGGTGGCAATTTAAAGATTTTTCCATATAAACTTTCAACCCCTTATTTGAACCCTTAGGGGGTGAATTCTTAAAAACCATGAAACACGTGTTCAATGAAATATTTTTAAGAGTCTGAATTTCAAATTTTATAAAAATCGGTACAGATTAAATTTTTTTTCCATACAAACTTTCAACCCCTATTTCATCCCTTTAGGGTTAAAATTTTTCAAATTCCCTTCTTAGTGGATGTCCAGAATATGAAAATAAACATCTGCCTAAATTTCACGTTTCTACCACCAGCGGTTACGGCTGTGCGTGCGTCTTACCTCAGTCAGTCAGCACAAGTCTTTTATATATATAGATTTCTGTGTTTCGTGCCATTATGTTTTGGAGTTTAGATATAACTTCAATTTGTTTAGCGTAAAAGTGTGTTAAGCCACCTCAATTTCTGCCGAAATTTCAAGACATTGTGTTTTGTGTGGCGAAATTCAACGCCACTCTTTGTATTGTTTTTGGCATCAGAGCAACGAAATGAAAACATAAAATACTTTTCAGAGCAACGAAATGAAAACATAAAATACTTCATTCACCCGAGTGGGAATCGAACGTCGCCACATGTTGTGCAACTGATCCATGACATCCTCGACAGCAATTTTATATACATTTATTTACTTACTTAAGTTACGATAAAAACAAATATTAAAACTTGTCATAGTAAGATATTGAATATATGTAATACGAAAATCTGGTTAATCAGATGACGTGGCCATCTTGCTTTCGGAGAACAAAAAAATTTTTGGAAATATTTATTTTATATTAAACAAGATTGTTTATTGTTTTACTAAAGCGCCGAAAAATGCCGAAAACGTTAAACTTTTCTAAAGTTACATATCTATATATAATATGAGGAACATAAATTATATATTAATAAGAAACTTTATCAAACTATGCGTTAATTAACAATTCGAAACGAGCATATTTCGTGGAAGCAGTTTCAGTGTTTACAAGGGCGGCAATGTGTAAAAGGTCGATGAATAAACAACACGTAAAAAGATGGAGTGAAAAAGAGAATCGTGTTGGATTTTTTATAGCGGTTGTTGAAATTATTCTTTCTTTTGCTTTACGCTGTATCCCGCAGGGAAGGGAGTTTGTAACCTAGTGTCAAGACACTCCGTTGTCATTAAGACACTTTCCTTCTTCACTCATCTTCTTCACTCTTCGCCCTATTCTCAAAGCATTGGATGTTGAGTGTCAACTCAACGCCGTGTTTTATCTCGTTACTAAAGCGAGGTAAGGAAAATATTAAATATTGCGTTCGCAATCGAATCCACAACCGTCACGTTTACAGACGCAATTTGTGCCCTTGCGCCCCAAAGGCCTGAAATAAAATTATGCTAATAATTTGAAATAATGTTTCTAATAAAATAATAATATTTAATTTTAGGTCCGTAGTAAATACGAAATGAATATGATTCTACTAGTTTTTTAACTACATATCATTGAACCATTGATTTAAGTAAGTAGTCTTGTTAGAAACAGAAATGTTATGTTCCTTATTTTAAATAAAAACTTTGTGTTTTTGACGATAACGATTAAAATGTTTTAAATTTTCAAAATATGTGTAAATAAAAATGTCATTCCTTTGTGACTTACGGACTACAGAATATTAATGTTATTGTAGATATTTTTTTCATACGTAATATATTACCGCTCGTAACTCCTACACTATTTTATTACTGAAAATTCCAAATACCTTAAGCTTATCGACTAATCTTATTCAGACCGGTCGTGGCACAGGGGCACAAAGTGTTACAGTAAACGCGACTGCTTTTGGGTTCGATCCACACTCGAGGAAATGAAATATTTATTTAAAATTATATTTCCAATTCTTCTCTCTGGTGTCTAGGCAAAGCGCGGTGTTGAGTTCCGCCACTCAGCACGCAATGCCACCAGAATTCGGCGGAAAGTGGGGAACCGAGTGTCTTAACATTAGATTCTCTCTGCCTACCCCGCTGTGTGCGAGATACAGCGTGAAGCTGATTTTTAATTTATTTACCTATATAGCATCAGTCAAAGTAAACTAAATTTGTAAGGTGGCACACATAGAAGTAACATTCGCGAGCGTTCTCGTAGACTGTTGAAGTATTCCGGCGCTATTTCAGTAGTCGGTCCGGCCCGCTGCGCTCGGCAGCTCTTGACCCCTTTACTAACGAACGTACTAACACTAATTATTATAATATAATGACCTTAATACATGGATACGTTTGAATTGGTTTGTGATTGATATATTTGTTGAATTGAAATTGAATAAAAAATGGTGCATATAAATTTTATTTAAAATAAATGATAAGTCCCGTCAGTCAGTCAGTTGAGGGTAGTCGGCGGAGGGGCACAAAGTGTGACTGTAAACGCGACAGGTTCTGAGTTTGGTTCGTTCATATAATATATGTAACTAATTTAAAAACAGGAGTTAATATGCAATTATTGCAGTTATTTTACAAAGAATATTATGCATCCTTCAAATCAATAATTTAACATTTAAGGCTGTTTCTGAATGAGTAAATTAAATTATTCACTGACATCAGCACATTTAACAGAGTATATTATATAGGTAAAAAGAACATAAAGTTACAAAAATATATACGTGTAATAAATAATTAGCTTTATGTATATTTTATAAATAAATATCAAATATCAACAATGGTCCTAATTTTTTATTTAAAACAATCAAAAATTCTTTGACGATAATGTCGTAAAAAAATCATATTAGAAGTCATTATACTTAGTTGTCAATCAATTCTGCTTATTAAATCAATAATCATGTATTTTAAGCGGGCGAAGCCGTGGGCGAGCCGCTAGTCAGTTATAAAACACGTGCAGTAAACTAGGGCTTCACTCATAACATTTCACCGCCAAGTCGAAAGTCGGCCTAGAGAAATAATTTGATTTTTTTTACGACGCCCACACAAGACTAGGATATTTATAACACTAAATAATAATGAAAGGTCAATGCCTCTGTTTTTATAATCCACATAATTTGATATGATCGTGATCAAGAAATCAATTTATGTTTTTGTAGATCAATTACTATACATATAGAGGAGATAGTGGCGCAGTGTAATTTTGATTGTAAATCCGATGGATGCGGGTTCGGTTTTTACTCAAGGGAATGAAGTATATTTATTTTGTTTAGTTAAATGCGGCGTTGAGTTTCGCTACTCAATACGCTGTTCCGAATTGAGACGGTACGAGCAGAACCGAATATCACAACAGTAGGTTCTTTCTATATGCGGGATATGATGAAAAGCGTAAAAATTAAAAAAAAATCACTTTTAAGAGCATATTTGGCTGTCAGTTGTAAGTTGTATTTATTAACATACAATGATTGATGTTTTAGATAGAAATCTTTGAAAGTACAACAACATCCGTATTATATAAGAGTTAATGTAGAGTGCACGTGAATTATCTAATTAAGTAAATTATATATCGTTACTCAATACCGAAATCGTAATGGTGGTTTTTTTTTATCAGCTTCACGTTGTATTCCGCACATTGCAGGGTAGGCAGAGGGAACCTAGTGTTAAGACACTCCGTTCCACACTTTCCATCGAATTCTGGAGGCATTGCGTGTTGAGTGGTGGAACATAACGTCGCGCTTTGCCTCGACACCAGAGCGAAGAAATGAAAATATAAATGTAAATAAATATTTCACTTCCTCGAGTGGGGATCGAACCCACAACGAGTCGATTTACAGTCACACTTTGTGCCTCTGCGCCACGACTGGCCTCAATTTTAATAATAATAATAAGTATATAGTAGTAATAGTAATAATAAATAGTGGTTTTTTATTCTTTAGGATATGGATATCTCTACGAAGGAAGTTATCGTGATATTTTTTAATATTGAACATAATCTACCTAAATCTTTGTTTAAAAAGTCAATTAATCTTCTAATTTTATATTTACTGTACTTTATAGGTTTGTCGAAACTCTAAAAAAACTTAATACATATTTTCCGCAATTTAAGAACATTTAGTTCATTTTCATTTGAAATAATTGTATGTGTGGAGGAGATCTTTAACAAACAGGCAGTTAGTTATATCGTCTTATTATATTGACTACACTGAGAAGTAACAGATTCAAAACCCAAAACGATAACAACACAAATATGCCAATTTTTAGTTCTTTATTACCCTAAATAGATAATCCATCGAATGCCGTAATAACAATGTGTTATCTCAACGGGTGATCTCTAATAATGTTTGCTGGTCATTGATCTGGCCTCAGATGTGTTCGGTCAGTCCAATTGTTTCGATCGAAAATAAACAGGACCCCGCTCCGCTCGGCTATTTCAGAAGCGATAAAACACTACATTTTATAGTAACACCTGCTTTTTCAGAAATGAAAAAAGAGAGAATTGAACATATTTTGTCTTTTAGTAATGTCGTGTATGGATTAGAAGATTCCAGAATGTTAGGTCTTGTAGAGAATGGTAGGTATAATATACTTTTTTAAAATGTTATTCCACATTTAGGGAAGAAATACCAGTTAAGAAACCGTATAAAAATATTAGCGTTAAAATATTTATAATTTATTATTACTAAAGTTGACATACAGTATTTAAACTTTCTACGTTTTAACACCGGACCCGGTCACCTATCCCCAAAACAGATTTTGCATTAAATCTTGATATTGAGAAAAAACAAATGTACACGTAAATAAAATATTAGGAATATATAAAAAATAAAAGAATATTAAGCATAGATGAAAATTTAAGTGAAGCATCACTATTATCTGTTTTGCCTTTATTAAACTATTACTATGGCCTTTATAAACATTACTACTTACATTTACACTTTGCTTTATCGAGAATAAAAAAAATTTAAAAAAATATTACAATGAAAAAATTCTTCATCAAGAATACTATAGGCCCTCGTGGTTCAGTGGGACTTAGCAATTAGCACTAGGTTCCCTATCCCCACCCTTCTACATGCGTTAAACAGTGTAAAGCTAAAAAAAATTTTGTCATATAAGTTATAACCGAAAGAAGAGATCGCTTTAAGCGATAAAGCCGCCTTATTGTACTTATTTTATTATTTTTAAGTTTTTACATTGTTTAATCTTTTTAAGGTGCAATAAAGTATATTTATTATTATTATTATTAATAATAATAATAATTGTGAGTATTACGAAGGAATAGAAACCATAACAACAGTCATATTCATAATCACAACAATACAAAAAATACAAATATACCAACTAATTCTCATCAATTCCCCCACATTTTACAACTACAGTGTTAAAGTGTTAGTCAAAAAAGGAATTTCAATATACAAAGCGTACCAGCGATAGTCAAACAAAAGTTTTGTTTGATCTGAATGTCTGAAAAAAGTTTCGCGTAATCGAATTGGTGGAAATAAAAGGGTGACGTCGACGTCGACGGCAGAACGTTGACGCGGGATAAATCACCGGGAACAATCACAACCCTCTAAATAGAGCACACTCAAAGAACTGTGACAAAATGGTTTTTTTGGCAAAAACTTAACGTTTGGTGAAGTATTCGTGTTTTGTGAAGATTAAAGAAGCTCGCCTGAAATTCTGTTACTTGATTAAATTTCATCGATCCTTTTTATCAAGTGGTTTGTTGGTGTGGCAGTTAGGTTAGTCATGGGTTCAATACTCAACCAGAACTGAGTAGAATGATAATGAAATGATTATAATAGTTTAAAATTTTCTATTGTCTAAATATTAATGTTAGGCGATGTTGAGATTATTAAAGTTTAAGAGATTGGTTTGCATTTTACATATGGCTATTCTTAGGTCTCATAGAGATGTATTTTTTCATCCATATTGACAGAACGAAAAGGTCATCCATAATGTTAAGTAAAAAAATAAATTTGTACTTTAATAAAATTAAAATCGAATCAGCTTCACGCTGTATCCCGCCCACAGCAGAATAGGCAGAGGGAACCTAGTGTTAAGACACTCTGTTCCCCACTTTCCGCTGAGTTCTGGAGGCATTACGTGTTGAGTGGCGGAACTCAACGCCACGCTTTGCCTCGACGCCAGAGCGAAGAAAATGAAAATATAAATGTAAACAAATATTCCATTTCCTCGAGTGGGGTTTGAACTCACAACCAGTCGATTTTACAGTCACATTTTGTGCCCCTGCGCTACAACTGGCCTTATTAAGTAGAAAATACATTAAAATGTAACATCTAATTTTGAATATTTTTTTCTCAAATTGTCTTAATAATGCATCCTACATTTAAAACAAAAACATAAACAGAGGAGGAAGCGTCTAATGACCAAGTGACACACAAACCTTTTGGCTAATAAAACCAAAATAAATTATGTTTTAGAAAAGATCGTTAAAAACATATAAAATGGGCGATTTCTCGCAGCTGCCTACGAAATGGATTGTCATATTTTCGCTGTAAAACCGGAAATTGTCGAATGCATGTGAATCAACACTATTTTATATAGTATTATTTTTCAATCAACTTATTTTAAACATTAATTACTTAAGAGTGAGGCCAGTCGTGGCGCAGGGGCACAAAGTGTGACTGTAAAATCGTTGGTTGTGGGGGCTCGATCCCCACTCGAGAAAATGAAATATTTATTATATTTACATTTATTTTCGCTCTGGTATCGAGGTAAAGAGCTGCGTTGAGTTCCGCCACTCAACACGCAATGCCTCCAGAACTTGGCGGAAAGTGCGGAACGGAGTGTCTTAACACTAGGTTCCCTCTGCCTACCCTGCTGTGTGCGGGATACTGCGTGAATCTGATCTAATTTGATTTTAATTTTAATTTCTTAAGATTCTGAGGCTGATTTATATTATTTTCCTAATATTTTAGCATTTTGCAATCTGTCAATAGAGGATGTCTATGGACGATTGACAGTTGGCAGAGTGATATGTTACGTGATTGAAAATTACATCAAACATAGATTTCTATTGTTACACAGACTTCGCTCGAGCTGGTCGCTGATTAAAATAATAATTTAAAAAAAAATTAAATAATAATTTCATGAAAAAAAAAACTTAATAGGAATAACGCAGGTGGGATGTAGGCACTTATTGTTAAAAATTTCTCTTTCATCCATACAAAAGCTCAAACAAACGTAATCGCGTTTCACTGGGGCGATAATAAACCACCTCAGTAGTCGAATACAATAGCCTTGGACCTCACTCTTAGCTCTGGCTATCTTAGCTAGTTTATACGGCGTATATAGTATAGGAGTTGTCGTCCTAATACATATTTGTGGGGTCATACTAAAAAATAAAACAAAAAAATAATATGAGTATCTTTCCGCCTGCAGCTAACTAGTGGTATGATCTTATTTATAAGAAACGGAGATTATTACCTCCCGGGGGCCTTCATGTTTTTAATTGACCATTTCAAGACTGTGTTGATTTATTACTTTTTTTATTTTCTTATCAACCCACTTTAATTTCACATCAACTTAATGGCGAAACTAAACCCTGAACTATGTAATATCACCCTGGCTAAATGACAATAATTAATATTTCTTCTAGTGGGAATCGAATAATCGAATCCACAACCATTCTTTTTTATAATTTTAAATCAATCATGATGTTTTTTTTTAATCACGCTGTATCCCGCACACTGCAGGGTAGGCAGAGGGAACCTAGTGTTGAGACACTCCGTTCCCCACTTTCTGCCGAATTATGGAGGCGTGTTGAGTGGCAGAACTCAACGCCGCGCTAGTCTTTGACACCAGAGCGAAGAAATGAAAATATAAATTTGAGTAAATATTTCATTTCCTTGAGCAGGGATTGAGGGGTCGCAACCAGTCGCCTTTACAGGCACACTTTGTGCCCCTGGGCCTAGAATAATAACAGATCGCTGATAAAAATGTATATAATAAATCAAATACATCCTAACAGATAAATGAAATATAATGATTGTAATGTAATGTTTACAATATAATAAATTAAAAAGTTTCCATTACTTGATAATAAACCATGCCCCACTTTTCACCAACACATATCAACATTACACATACATAGTAAAATAAATCCAATTACAATAATACCCGACGTCGCAGTCTCCCATACTATAGCACTCAGTACAACCACTCATTTTCCCAGAGATCTCTCCGTTTGATCGCGTGTCGACGCTCATTGTGTGACATTACATTAAACACGGAGATATAATGAGGTAATATCACGGAGAACACGTTATGGAGATTATGTAGTATTCTATAATATTTTTTTACGCTGTATCCCGCATGTTGCAGTGTAGGCAGAAAGCCAAGTGTTTAGACACTTCGCTCCCCATTTTCCGTCGAACTCTGATGTTAAATGGTGGAACTCAACGCCACGCTTTGCCTCTAAGAACGAAGCAATGAAAATATTCCTCATTATTATAGACGTTATTATATGTTTATGGTATAACAATTGGACTTTCAGTGAAAGATGGATATTGAGAAATTTTAATTTATCTGTTTCTTGAAGACGCAAATGCATGTTAAAAATAAAAGAATTAATCTAGCAAGCAAGCTTTTTCCGAACAGTGGGGTAAGTGGACAGTAGTGTCAAGACAGTATATTATTGACTGGTGGAACTCAACGTCACGCTATGTCTACCACAGCAGTAAAAATGGTAATATAATTTAAATATAATCATTCACTATCATTTCTAAATATAGCTATTTAACAATTATTTATATCCCTTACATATAATGAAAATTAATTTCAAATACTCCAATGTCCTCAGCCCAGCGTCATCGTGAAACATCAACGTTGTCTTGACATAAACATGGATGTTGACAGGAGACGGGATGAACGTAAAGTACATAGTCTCACGTTGTATTTCAATTAATTTTATGTCATTGTGGCTTAGTTGAGATGTGATTAAATCGATGAGTGCGGGTTCAAGTCTTCAACACGAGAATTTAACTTGCCTATAAAATATTAATAGTTGTTATCGTAAAAATAATTACAGTTTAGAATTACATCAATCAAATACGATATTAATTATCGAAATGTGTTAGGATTTTATATGAATAAAAAAAATTAAAGTACTGTAAACGTACCTATGTCTAAATAAAATAAAAATTTTATATATAAATTAAATTAAATTAGCTTCACGCTGTATCCCGCTCACAGCAGGGTAGGCAAAGGGAACCTAGTGTTAAGACACCCCGTTCCCCACTTTCTGCCGAATTCTGGAGGCATTGCGTGTTGAGTGGCAGAACTCAACGCCGCGCTTAACCTCGACACCAGAGCGAAGAAATGGAAATATAAATTTAAGTAAATATTTCATCTCCTCGAGTGGGGATCGAACCCACAACCAGTCGGTTTTGCAGTCACACCTCGTGCCGCTGCGCCACGACCGGCCTCTTACGACATACGACGACGATATATAAATAATTAGTTTATATATCTAAATACAATAAAAATTATAGTATATAACATATGACAGCTTCACGCTGTATCCCCGCCCGCTTAGGGCACCTAGTATTAAGACACTCCGTTCCCCACTTTCCGCCGAGTTCTAGAAGCACTGCGTGTTGAGTGGCGGAAATCCACGGCGCGCTTTGCCTCGACACCAGAGCGAAGAAATGAAAACATTAATATAAATAAATATTTCAATGCCTCGAGTGGGGATCGAACCCGCAACCAGTCGATTCTACAGTCACACTTTGTGCCTCTGCGCCACGACTGGCCTCAGAGTATAGTAATTAGTATCTTATTAGATATATACGAGACATTAATTTTGCCAAATATATCGCAAGCAGTAATTCTAGGTGATTAGTTCTAAGAGCAAGCAGTGTAGTCAAAGAAACTAATGAGGTGGAACACATTATAATGAAGACAATAGATACGGCAATATGTCAAATTAGATTTTGATTATTTACTAATAACAATATAGGTAGCGTAACGGAGAATTCGGCCACTAAATAACGTTGTGGTTGAAAAACAGAAAATTATTAGCGTTACGTAAATATGTACATGTATTTTCCAAAATGTGTTTTACAAATTCTTATCTTCGTGCGTTTGGAGGAAATATTTTAAATATTAAAAAATCCTAATATTTTGTAGTATGATTCAAACCTTTAAAAGCAGTTAAACGTTGCGCCACGAATTCTTATTTTTAAATCAGGAAAGAATTTTTTTTAAAAAAAATTGTTCTCCAAGAGAAGCGTTTCAATTTTTATATATGTTTTTTAAAAAGATATTTTATTAAACTAAAATATATTGCAGTACTTTCATTTATTGTTCTATATAGCATAGCTTACAAGGGTGTGACACTGACCCTACCAAATCAATACAACCACGGTTTATTTGCTTAGCGGCCGTAATCTGACCACTGACTGACTTTACCACTAAAAATTAAATTAAGCTAATAGGAAAATTTCAATTTATAATGAAGAGTAATGTGTTTTCATTACCGAATTCGTTATAAATATAATTCAATTTTCATATTTTTATGTTGTATGTAACTAACAAAAATTAACATAAATTTGATTAAATCTCAGGCATTTCAATAATCAAAATCTGATTGAGATCTAATTGTATGAAGTGAACTCACTAATTAAATGAGCTTCCCGCATGCAGCAATGTAGCAATTTAGTAAAATTTAGCATGTAGCAATGTAGACATCAGAATCTAGTTGTTCTCCAGTGAACCTACTATTTCTGTTGTCTCTATAGTCTTTTGAGACTTCCAGAAACTTAAGTATTCACTTTCCACTCGAATTCGAAACAACTCGTATTGCACATCAGTAATAGTAAGTACATCTCACTTTTTGTCGAATTCTTGAGGCATTGCGCCTTGAAATAGATAGTGTGATGAATATCTATAATATTTAGTCTAGCAACAGGATCTAGGCAACTCTAGTGTAATCTATTCTACTATCATGTATCGTTCTTAAATATAAGTTTCATTAAAGAAACAGATACCTGCAAATTGAAGCAATGGGATCTTAGGCCATAAAACTTCTTATTATTCAAAATCATATAATGGAGGATGTAAAGAAAATCTTAAGTGTGATATATATATATATATATATATATATATATATATATATATATATATATATATATATATATATATATATATATATATATATATATATATATATATATATATATATATATATATATATATATATATATATNTATGTGAACATATGTATACTTATAGCTTTTGACATTTTGATTTTGAATTCTTTTTAATTTAAAACATAATACTTTCAATCTATGAAAGTATATCTATTGAAGTTTTAATAGACAATTAATTTTTTGTACTCACTAGTCACTGTGCACGTGCGCGACGACATGAAAAGTAAATTTAAAATTAACTCGTAAACAGTAAGATTTCGATGTTCGACATTCTTAATTTTCCTGTATCCTGTATATAGCGGAGTAGGCAGAGAGAGTCGGTTTAAGATACTCCGCTCTCCATCTTCCGCCTAATTCTGAAGGCATTGCGTGTTGAGTGGCGGAACTCAACGCCTGCTTTGCCTCAACACCAGAGCAAAATGAAACTATTAAATATTTGGCCCCTAATCTTCCTTTTTCTATTTATATGGAGCTATATAAATTATAAAGGTATTTAGGTTATTTAAATTCGAGAACTCACGACCATTGTAATTTTTGTCTACTTTCTCTTCGTGTGTTATTCTTACTTCTAAGTACCTATTACTTCTTGATGAAGTTGATGGTCTTTCAAAGCTTACCTGCAAGAAGACATATTAATATTAATTACTATTTATAAGCATTTAAGATTTTTTAAATTTTATAATAGTTTAGATTACTAAACTTATATTTTTTTATTATTTTTTTTTTAACTTTGCTTTGATTCCACGTATAGCAAGGTAGGCAGAGGAAACCGAGTGTAACACACTCCGTTGCCCACTTTCCGAGAAATTTGCGGTACATTGTGTGTTGATCGTTCCTGTTACCAAAGCGATGAAATGAAAAAAATAAATATTATACATTCCCCGAATAGTATTAAATCCCACAACCGTCGCGTTCACAGCCACATGCTGCCACTGCACCAAGACAGCCTAAATTATACTAATCTAGAATATTATATGGAAACTACGTTTACTGTTTCCAAGAGTACATTCAAAATTATCAAGAGGTACTCATAGATGTAAATTAAATGTTGATTGCTAATTAATAAATACATATAAAAGGATTTTTATAAATTTAATACCATTTAAGCATTAACTGTCGTCTATGAGTGCTCATATAACACAACAAGTATATTTCCAAAGTAAGTACAAACAATAAATCAAGCACTCAACCTAATTCAAGTGTACAATTGCAAAAGCTTAATTATTTATAGCGACATAAGAGCAGTAACCTCGCATTATTTCGCTCAGTAATGCGCTATCGGTGCCAGCCATGTCGCCCGAGGAACGGCATACACGTTGGACGTTGTAATTTACAATACAACGAAAACTGATAAATCTAATTTTTTTTTTTATCTATTTATAGGCTTTTTTTTTGTAAAATATAGTAAGAAATGAACAAAGTGATAAGACGCTTTGGTACTAATATTACATTTTAAATTAAACTAAAGATAGCAGAAAATTTTTTACAGAAATACATTTTAAATGAAATTATTAAAGATAGCAAACATTTTTTAATACTTATAATTTTAAATGAGATTTTGCGGATTGCGTATGTTTTGGTGTCTTTTCAAAAATTTGCTTTAGGTAACATGACATTGCGTTAAAGTTTTGTCTGGTGTAACTATTACTTAATTTTCTTATTATTTTAACCGAAAATTAATTACTAATTTAACATCTGCGTGTTGGATGACGAATTTAACAGCACATTCAACCACAATGTGTTCTCTTTGCGGATTTAAACAAAAAATGTTCAAGACAACCAATATAACCACGATTTTACGCACTTCTAAATTTACGTTTGTTTTATATTATTAATTATTTATATTTTTTTATATAACATACATATCCTATATTCGTTAATAACTGGTGCAAATGCAAGGTGCATTCTGTCTAATGCAGCAACATTGATTGCAGGCGTTCTCGCGGTCGGCGTGAGCTTTTGTGACACGCTGCGGTTAATGACGGAACGTCAAAATATACCGGGTATTGAAATAACGCGCATCGTGCATCTCTTTGAAAACTCATAAAAATAAAGGATTTTGAAATGGAATTTGATATGCATTCGTTAGTTGCAAAATTTTTGAATGTTTTTGTTTTATAATTTTCACAAGAAAATGAAACTTGTATAATTTATTGACATTATTATCACAATTTTTATGTGTTGTTATATGTTCATGACCTAATTGAGATGGAGGAACAAAATGGTACAAAAATCATCTCATACAATCATCGTATTATTTTATTAGTGTCAAATATTCTAGTAATCACAAAATAATCTACTAATTACTAAATAAAGTAAAACCTTTCCATATTTCACAAGTCTAGAAAGCTTTTCCTTTTGTTTCTTTTAGCATTTCTAATGCAATTTGCAATTTCATTTATACTATTCCCTTTGGACTTGCTGAGTTATTTAAAAGGTGTGTGTGAGCTGAAAGTACGATCGGGATAAGTCCATTAGCTGTAATGCTTTAAAAGAACTTTTGTTTGAGCTTAACCGAATAATGATATGCTGTTGTATCGCGCTATAGAAATGTACAATATTTTGTGTATTTTTTTTATAATTTTAAGCTTTGAAACTTTTTATTAAATGTTTATTGTTAAAATTGTTGCAAACGTTATCATTTCATCATCATTATCATATTTTTTTTTTTATTTCACGCTGTATCCCGCATATAGCAGAGTAGGCAGAGAGAGCCTAAAGTTAAAACACTTCGCTTCCCACTCTTTGTAGAATTCTTGAGGCAATGCGTGTTAGGTGGCAGAACTCGCGGGGGCTTTAATTTTGACACTAAAACACGAATGAAAATATGACATTTTTCATTTCTACAAGTGGATATCGAACCCATTTATTGTCACGTTTACAGTCAGACCCGTCTAGTGCCCCTGCGCCACGACTGGCTTATAAAAAAATTTAAGCTTTCAACAAATATGCTTGCAGTATATTTGCATATACATATATATAAACACTACCAATTATAAATAACATAGTCAACATATATAAGTCGGACAGGAAGAAGACGACTATTAGAGTTAATGTAGTGACGCATTTTGTCACCACCCGGCAGATGTGCTGCTATTGTTTTACTAAAACGTTTTAGGAATTGGTTATAAAACGAAAGTAGTAATATTTTTTTAGTTTCTCATCCTCTATATAATGCATGGTAGGGAGAGAGAAACTAGTGTTACGTTTCTCCGCATTCCGCACAAGAAAACACGTGCCGATTGGCAGAATTCAACGCCGCACTATGTCAGGTATGAGGGAGGAAAAGGAAATATTTTATTCTTCCGAGTGGGTAAATAAATGTATGCGAGTCTACATTATTTCCATTTGCATTCCAAAGCTATCGGTACTGCGCTATGATATGCATATGAATATTTTAAATAAGTTATTATAAAAACTTTCAACAAATTAAAAGCGTAATTAGATTTTACTAGTCTATTTAAGATTTATAGTAATAAATGTGACGTTGTAATGTTTTTTTTAACGTCACGTTGTGTTACGCACAGAGCAGGGTAGGCTGAGGGGACCTAGTGTTAAGTCACTCCGTTCCCATTTTTCTTCAAATTCTAGAGGCATTGCGTTTTGAGTGGCGGAACTCAACGCCGCGATTTGCCTCGCCACCAGAGCGAAGAAATGAAAAGTTTGAATATTTCATCCTCAAGTGGAAATCGAACCTACAACTTACACCTTACAGTCTTGTGCCCCTACGCCACGACTGATCTCAAAGGTTACTTATCTATTTAAGATTTAAAGTGTTAAATATCAGAGTGTAATATGTGTTTGCTATAATGCAGTGTAACTGACGTAAATGAATTCAGGAAAAGTTTAGAGCTCACTCCATTACACTATAACTTTCTATTTTAAATAAAATTTTAAACTTAGGGGTTAAGCTAACTTTTTGTCCCTTTTAGTATTCACTTTAAAACGTTTTTAAGTTATTTATTTATAAAGTAATATGTCTCTGATAGTAAAACATACCATTGCTGAGAGTAAAAAAATTAAGTTATATTGGTAAGCTTTCGTCAATAGATATATTTTTAAAATGAAATTTCTAAATGGCAACATTGAAATAGGGTTGGAAAGGTTGTTTTTCAGCTTTAGATTCCAGTACATGTATAAATAGTGGGGTTGTGTACGATTCAGAAAAGTACCAAAAAAAATGGCTTATCCCGGTCTTATAAGACAAAGTCAACATGCCACGTCTTAAAAGGTAAGTAAGAAAAGAACAGTCAGTAAGTAAATTACTATCTGTTTTAAATTTTATTTGCCTCATCCAGATTTCATAAGAATTAACGAAAAAGGAACGCTTTTCATTAATATCATAGCAGAAACGAATTTCACATAACATTGTAATAAAGAGTTTTGTTTCCCATGTGAAGGGCAACAAAGAGTTCAGTAGAAAACCTATTTTAACCTATTAGTGCGAATGCCGCTATACGATACCTTGTTAGCTGTTAGGGCCTATTGTTCATAACTATGAAGAAACTCTACCGGTGTTACAGTCTAGATAGAACTAAATATACATTTCGATTATATCATCGTTTTAATTACCCTCTTTTTCTTAGTCCTAGGTTCGAATGAAAAATGAGTAACTGAGTATATATATACTGATGAAAATAGAAATAATTAACACATTTTCCGTTTCTTTTTAAAGGATATTTTCCACTTTTTTGTACTAGTATGGTATAAAATAAAGTCGTTTCCCATTTTAGCGAAACACTAGTGTTTTTACAATCAAGTCTCAATTAAATACAATTCTTGTCCCCATGAGCCTTTACTTAAAAAAAAAACAAACATAAATCAGGTCCTAATTGTGTCTTTTTTTTTCATAAAATTAAATTAAAAAGACGAATCGTGAAAAATACATGGCGGACAGGACGTTCATCTTGATCCGATTTGCTTAAGTCAATTACCTTCTTAGAGGTAATTACGGCGACGGTGAGGTCGTGACCTATCGTTATAGTAATTATATTTTCAGTGGCTTCATATTTTAGGGGAAGAGAATAACATTTTTTCATGGATGAAAGTATCAGATTTTTTTTGTATTTATTTTGAAATTCCTTGCAACTTTAAAAAGAATTAAGACAAAAATTTTTCTATGGCCAATGGGAAGTTATATGGCAAATAATATAAATTATAAAAAAAAAACAAGTTAAATCAGCTTCACGCTGTATCCCGCACACAGCAGGGTAGGCAGAAGGAACCTAGTGTTAAGACACTCCGTTCCCCACTTTTCGCCGAGTTCTGGAGGGCATTGCGTGTTGAGTGGCGGAACTCAACGCCGCGCTTTTGCCTCGACACCAGAGCGAAGAAATGAAAATATAAATGTAAATAAATATTTCATTTCCTCGAGTGGGGATCGAACCCACAACCAGTCTATTAGTCACACTATGTGCCTCTGCGCCACGACTGGCCTTATAAATTATAATTTATTAATATTTTCATTTCTTCGATCTGGCACCAAGGAAACATCCTATCCTGCTGAATGCAGAATACAGCGTGATGCTAATTTATTTATTTATTTTCATTGTTTTTTGATTCAATTTCATTAATAAAGGTCCCTAATAACATTTCTCTTATATATTTTTCATGTACAGACATCGAACTGTTACGCTTATATTATAAAAATGTATATACTATTACTCGTTATTGTATACATCTTTACTATAAATATTTTAATTTGAAGCAAAAAGCAGCCAAAATTGGCAATGTTAGGGCGAAATTCAAGCATATCCGCACCACAAGAACATTCTTTATGGGACATTTGCAAAATTATCTCTGTGTCATGGGCCATGGCATTTTGTGTCTATATGTAAACTAACCAGTTGTTTTTAGGGTTCTGTACCTCAAAAGGTAAAAATGGAACCCTTGTAATAGCACTTTGTTCTTCGTCTGTCAAGACCATTTACCACTCAATGGGTGAGTCTGCCTGGCACTTAACTGGGTTTTTTTTTCAGCTTTGCCTAAATATTTTATAAATTTTATAAAATATACCTTGATATATACATTACTTATACATATTTTTGCAACATGTTCACGTTGAAAGAAAATAATATTTAGTTAAAAAAAACTTATAACATTTCTTGTTTTTAATCAAATCTTGAAATCGAACGCCTAGATTTCTTCTCTCGTAGAAGCATTCCTAAATTAATTAAAATTTAGGAACTAAGAGTAAGACATTAAGGTACATTCATTTTACCAATACCTTTAAACAATTGTTTAAAATTACCCACAAATAATAATTTAAGTAATAGTTTACGTACATTTTAGTAGAAAAGTACACTAAAACTTGGCTTAACGGTGATTTTTGGTGTACTAATCATAATGGGTCCCCAACAAGCACATTTAGTGCACTACTGGGAAGCAATTACTCGGTAATTACCTATTTTGTCCGTCTGTCGCCGCGGGGTTCGGCCCCAGCTTGTTTAGTATTGACTTAAATTGATTGCACAATGAAAGCTAATGGATAAAGGTTATATCATTGTAAGTACGTCATATTGTTTTTATTAAAAGGAGTGTTCAGGAAAAGAAATATAATATTTCCATATTTTGCAAGAAAACCTAGTAATAAATCACAATCTCACGTTATAAAAAACCCCAGATAAAAAAACCTATAAAGTTACTTTTGAATAAGAATAGATTTTACAATATAGGTTTTTATAAAAATAATAAAGTTTTTTGTATACAAAAACCAACATACAACTTGAAATTATTAGTATCGCTATCAAATCGAGAAAAGTAGTGACTAGTCACTGAATAATTCCGTTTAATCTGTATTCGGCACTGACAGGGAGCAAAGATTTATACCCGACCGAAACCTACCCTACGTTCCGAGAATATAATTGCATTCCTTCACCTTTTTTACCCTAAACCGACGCTATGTAGGCACACAATGAACTAATTACTAAATCTGCGCCCGGATTTACTTTGAATTTATGGGACAGGAATGTTATTAAAAGTTATATGGAATGGCTTGTTTTAAAAAAAAAATATTGAGATGTTTTGTGATTTTTATATTTTGTGTATTAGAAAAAGAGAATTAAACATTTTAAGTAGTACATTTTTGTGGAAACTGTGTCCGAAAAGTGGATAAAAAGTTAAATTCGCTAAGTTTGTTAAAATAATATGGTGTTTCGATAAAATTGTAGTAGGTCTTGCAATGACAAATTATAATAAGAAAATAGCATTAATATGTCATGATTTTCAATATAGCACTCGCCAACGTCCATACCACGTTGAATACACCGGTTCCCGTCCGATCACCAAAGTTAAGCAACATGGAGCACGGTTAGTACTTGGATGGGGGAGTAACCGCCTGGGAACACCGAGTGACGTTTGGCTTTTTTAATATTTATTTTTCATATTTTTATTATTTTTCTTTTTTAATTTAGAGACCGTCGTGACGCAATGGTACAAGCTTATGACTGGTAATCCAATGGTTGGTTCATTATTTTTACTATTTTATAATAAACAGACAGAAAGAAAATTGCTAACACGAAAGCGTAGTAAAACATATAAAAAAATATTTAATTTACCAAAAACGTGCTACAAATATTATAAACGGCTGTACCTTTATTGCTAATAGACACGTGTACGGTACCCCGACGGAGATTTATGGTGGGATTTGCTGAGACACCGAGGGATCTCCAGCTTTAAAGCCAAATTGCGTTATAAGGTGACCGTACATTATATTAATAATTTAGCTACATTTGTATAAATTTTATTATGTATACTTATATTTATTATATTCAGGTTCCCACTGTATCCCACGTAGTAGAGTAGGCAGGAGTCCTACCCGTCGACTTCTGGAGGTGACGCGTGTTGAATGACAGAACTGAACACCGCGCTTTGTCTCGACGTCAGAGCGAAGAAATAAAATTATTGAAGACATTTCATTTCCTGGAGTGGAAATCGAAACCAACCTGTCGCGGTTACAATGACACGTTTGTGCCACTGCGCCACTTTTTGTTTAATATTACTTATGTTTGTTAAAAAATATTTATATATAACGATATTAACAGAATATCATTAAAATGTCTAAAAAATCTATACAACAAACAAAAAAAAATAATGTTCACCTCACTGAGTACTTTGTCATCCATATTAAATACATAATAACAGTAGAATAATTAAAAAAAAACCTGTAGCTTTGACTCAATCGCATTTTACTGAAAAAAAAAAAAATGTTTTTAAGTAATACAACAGCTCTATTTTTTATATTATTTAAAATAAAAAATAAATTTCATTTTAAAAGAATTTTTATAACATTTAAAAGATCAACTTTTGCTTCCTTATTATATTTAAATTCACTATCTGTAAATCGATATTCTGAGAATCGTATACAACCTTGAACTTTACTATACGTCTATTAAAAGGTAATAATAAAAACGCACGACTATAATTATTACTATTAAATTGTTGTATTACGAAATTATATTTTTAAATACAAACAAATCCATTTTATATAAATATTAACTTATATTAAAATTATATGTAAAGTGTTTTATATTTTTTATACAACCTAATAAGGTAATACTAGCTTTTGCCGGTGGCTACTATAGGATCCTAGCAATTCTATCACAACTTTTCGTTATTTTTTACATTTAGCTACAGAAGAAGGTAAGTACCCTAGGTAACTCTGTCCGCAGGGCAAAAAAAAAACAAATCTATTCCTACAAAGAATATTCAAGTTTATTTATAGCAATTTTGTCAATAACCCTAAATAATTGTTATATTAACAAAATAATTCTATTGAGTTATTAAATACCTTCCATGTACAGACACCGAGCAATTACGATTTTATTATAAGAATAAATTTATATGTATATACAAATATATTTCAATTTCAAACTTACATGATGAAGTGCAATAAGCTTTAGGTCAGCGTTCTTGCGAGCGCTGATACATTATATGCTACTGTTTAAAAGCTTAGTCTGGATGCAACTAAGTGGAGGTGGATGGAACTGCTGAGTAAGAGCTTAACGTACGATAAATTTACTCTAAAGGGCTGGGATAAGTTTAAAATTTCGCTCTGTAAAATTTTGCTTCAAAAATATTTTTTTTGTGGAGGAAAAATTTTTTTTTAATTGTAACCGTGTTTTATATTTTTTTCGTAAATGGAGATGAGAACGAAGTGATTTGGCACATGGGAAAATTGGGAAATGGAATGACATGTTATTTCTTTAATCTTTATTATTTTTAACAGGATTTCCATTTTTCTATGTTTAAATTATCAATTTAAGTATTCCTTAAAAAATATTTAAATCATATTATTGGCATTTTATTTATATAATGAACGGAAGATAAAAGAGAAAGAGAATATAGAGAAATATCTTAATAATCATAAAAAATATCACTTTCACTCACAAAATGCTGATATTTAGTACTTTAATAAAACATATTCCTCTTTCATAAGATCTTCAAGAAGGGTTTCGTATACGATGCAATCGTAAAACATTTTTTCTATTTTATAACACAATATGAAGTTGAAGATGTTTTATTTGGAGTGAGTTTTTCATAACACTTTTAGTACTTTCATGAATATTTAGTTCGGTTATGCGATTTTTATTAGTAATTGTATTCAATTGCGATCAATTTTCTGGTTTGCCCTTATCAATTTGTACATATTTAGTTTTTTATATACATAATTTTGTTTCAATTTCTTCTCTAATACAATTCAAGTTGAGGCGCATGGGAACAAGCGTGCGTAAAAGTAACAGGTTACGGGTTCGATTGCCTTTCGAGGAAATGATATATTAAATGTTTTCATTTCTTCGCTCTGGCATCGAGTCAAAGCGCGGCGTTGAGTTTCGCCTCATAACACGTAATGCCTTCAGAATTAGACGAAAAATGGGTAACGGAAGTGTAGTATCGGGGACGGAGTGTCTTAACGCTAGGTTCTCTCTGCCTACCTTGGTATGTGCCGAATATAGCGTGAAGTTAAACAAAAACAATCCACGTATTTCCCGTGCACAATTACTAACTTGTTATAGTGAACTTAATAAGTTATGAGCAATTTCTTTATTATAGTCTGATGAGATGATGAGAGCAATCGCCACACTTTTCCTTGCTTTCTTCAACACTTTTTACTAAACATATAACTTTTCTATAAGATAATCATCATATCAACTATATCACGTGTGTAATGACAAGTTAATCATTAATAGAGAAAACAGTTGCGATTTACTTTATTTTTCTTTATCACAGAAAGCTGTGGCTCCACTTGTGAATTAACCTTGTGAAGACTTAACTAACATATGAGATGTTCTTACATAGAAAATAATACTAAAATTAATAATTAGTAGTCACGAAACGAAAAATTTCTGAGTTATTTAACTTTTTTCATAATTAAGTACTCATTTTAACTCACAAAAAAAAATACCAGACGTATGATTTAATATTTTATTAGTATTAAAATAATAATTCCAAAAGTAATAATGTTCTAGTTACCAGTAACAATAAAAATATATTAGTGTTTATTTTCTCTTCGATAAATCGTTTGTACCCGCCCCGCTTCCACATTGCCTTATTAAAAAACATTAGAGCGCGTAATTGTGCCATTGCTATTGCTATTCACTTGAATACCACTCACAAATATATTGTTTTTATTTCTACTAAATAGAAATAATTATTCGAAATGATTATGTTTCGATTTTAATTGAGTTTTATTTCAGCTTCACGCAGCCTGTAGGAGAGTAGGCAGAGGGAGCGTAATGTAAAGATATTCCGCTCTCCACTTTCCGCCAAATTCTGCAGGCTTTGTGTGTTGACTGGCGGAACTCAATCTCGCTCTTTTCCCTTTTACCAGAGCGAGGAATTATAAATATTAAATATTTCATTTTCTCCAGTGGGAATCGAAGCCACAACTTGCCACGCTTACAGTCGCCTCGAATCTGAGGGTAGAAGTGATAATGCATTGTATACTAACTTAGATAGACCTAAGTCCAGAACTGGTTTTGTTTATTTTTTAACCGACTTCTGTATAAAAAGGAGGTTATTAATTCGATTGTATTTTTCCATTTTAAATACATACTGAGTAGACTCGAAAATTAAGAAGTTTTATGACTAAGAAGTCCATTCAATCAGTTTTCAATGTTTTGCTTATTTGGAGAATTTAAGCACGACCTTATTAAGTCGTAAAATCTTTCTAAATTAGATTCAAATCCACAAACACCTTTAGTGTTGAGTTATCTTAATAATTAGTATAGCACCACGATATCGTCGATGCACTCACACGTATGTCATTAACCTGGTTTTTATGAACAAAATGGGATATCTGTTTGTAAATGCTCTAAAATATTTGGTTAACCTGCATTTTCATTTCGCCATGACCTATTTAATTTATTTATATTTACTCTTATCAAGAGCTTTCGAAACATATTTCTATATGTTTGACTAGTGCTCTATAATTGACATATTTAGTGTGGTAAGGTTGGTAGGGAATGATGTACAATATCTTTTTTGCTTTATATATTATTAATATTTACTTTTAACGGAATTTAAAAATAATAAGAAAAAAAATTATAACACTTTATACAACTAATGGTGTAGATTTATACAATAGGAAGGTAATTAACAAATGTTCATGGGAAGATTTGAATTGGCTAGCAGCTTTGCAGTTTAATATTATTAGGATTTCGAAGATACATATATTAAAGTATCAGATCTGATAATATGTTTTATTTTCAACTTCGCGCTATAGCCGCGAAGAGAGGATAGGAAATAATTAGGCAGGATAGGAGTGAACATAGTGTCAAATCACTTTTTTTTCTCTCCCAAGTGTTGAATAACACTTTAAAAATGTTAAGTCACTTAGTTTCCCATTTTTTTTCAGAATCCGAGAAGTTGCGTGTTGAGTTCCGCAACTACACACGCAACATCTCAGACCGGGAAAATGATAATGCGTAATTGCTTCCCCCAAGTGATAACCGAATCCATAACCATCGCGATGAGCTCGATGGCTTATTAAATTTCTAAGTTAGCTTCTTGTAGGCGAACTCCTTACAAATGTAATTTAGTTAAGATAACAAATCAAATACGAAGAGTAATGTAAATATTGGAATTGGAAACTCCTAGAATCTGTTTTAATATCAATTACAATCAAGAAAGTTTTCAGTTTTTAATTAAAAATTTTCTTATTAAACATCGTTTTTTTTAAAATTTCATAAAAATATCTTATTTACAAATTAAACAGAATGAGGCTGAATATGGTTAAATTCGATGGTTGTGGGTTCATATTCCACGGGGGAAGCGAATTATTTTCTTTTTGCCGTTGTGGTAAAACAAAGCGCGGCGAAGTCAGTCACGGTTCGTTATAGGTTCGATATCAGTGACTTAAAAATATTTTTATATTAGAAGCATTCATACTATAGTTTCTCTCAAGTTTCGGTCCTATCACATCATTATAATATAAGAATGTTTCTCATACAAGAATATGAACAGGAATATATTATGTGAACGGAGTGTCTTGACTCTAGGTTAGTCTCTGTCTAACCGCGTGATAAAATTTGGAACAGAAAAAGATACCGATTGAAATCACTAATTAAATTTTTAACTAAGGTTTTTCTTTTTAACATTTACGCAAGCATAATTGTTATTGTGAAACTTATCCGGTAATTACTTTTACGATGTCATTAAAATGTTGTACTTTTAAAACATTTAAATGTAAATTTTCGTAACATTTAATATAAAAAGAATTAAATGTTAGGAAACGTTTCAAAATTCAATATTTTTTTTTTTTATTTAACATGATCCAAGAACAATATATACTAATAATAATGCTTCGAGGCCAGTCGTGGCGCAGGGGCAAGGGCAGGGGCAGAATCGACTGGTTGTGGGTTCGATCCCCACTCGAGGAGATGAAATATTTATTTACATTTATATTTTCATTTCTTCGCTCTGGTGTCGAGGCAAAGCGCGGCGTTGAGATCCGCCCCTGAACACGCAATGCCTCCAGAACTTGGCGGATAATGGGGAACGGAGTGTCTTAACACTAAGTTCCCTCTGCCTACCCTGCTGTGTGCGGGATACAGTGTGATTAAAAAAAAACAGCATGATTGTTTGATTTAAAATTATAAAAAAGAATGGTTGTGGATTCGATTATTCGATTCCCATTAGAAGAAATATTAATTATTGTCATTTAGCCAGGGTGATATTACATAGTTCAGTGTTCACTTTCGCCATTATGTTGATGTGAAATTAAAGTGGGTTGATAAGAAAATAAAAAAAGTAATAAATCAACACACAGTCTTGAAATGGTCAAGTAAAAACATGAAGACCCCCAGAGGTAATAATCTCCGTTTCTTATAAATAAGATCATACCACTACTTAGCTGCAGGCGGAAATAATACTTGGAATTTACTAAAACCGCTTATTACTAATGAATTCATAAAAAATCGAATGTTATACATTTGAGAAAAGGTCGAAATTAAATTTAGTAACTGAATTAATTATGATTTTCGTTTAAAGTGACGTGTATGTGTTTCTATGGCAACCACTACCTATTAGAAATTTGCCAACATAATTTATTTTGCATAGGATTCGAAGCTGCGACTTCGGTGATGTTTTTCGTCTTAAGCTATACAGTTCTTTTGTCTTTTTTTAGCTTCATATATACATATCTACACTGTTATATATCTGTATGCATATATATAACAGCGTAGGCTTGTAGACAAATGAAGTTCCCTTTTGTTATTGTTAAGACATTTCGTTCCCCACTTTCCGCTGAATTTTCAATGTATTGCATGTTGAGGGTTGAGAACTCAACACCATATCATCAGAGCCAGAAAATCGAAAATATAAAATAACGCGGTTCTCGAGTTGAAATCGAACTCACAATCACCGCGTTTGCAGCACGCATATACCAATGCGCCACAACGGCCTCAACTACCAGTACTACAGTTTCTTTCATTATAAATACTTTCTAAAACACATTTAGAAACAACAATATCTTTAGCAATGGCGATATGTGTTTGTCTAATGTCAGTCACGACCGACCTCTATAGTAGGTGTTTGTGAATTTGCCACATTTGCATACAATGCTCGGTGTGTTCGCCAAATAAACGGCACGAGTGGGTACGGTGACGTGTAATCGTTTCTAATTGTCTGTTACGATGTCACCGGCTTATAATGATATTTGCCAAAAATATGGATCAAGTTAAGAACAAAACTTACTACTTACTTAGAAAACGTATAAAAATTTGAACGTAGCGGGACTCGAACCCGCGCCTCCCGGAAACCGACCAGACCAATATTATAATATTGTATTTTATGTTTAATTTATATGAAGAGAAATATTTTTCTCAATAAATCACTGTAATAAAGGGGATTTGCCGATGTTCTTGTTTGTGATGTCTTATAAAATTGATACTAATATTGATACAGTTTTGTCGAAAAAGTTTTACTTAAAGGTAATTTAAAATGTTATATCATTTTATTTAAATAAAACCCATATAAAGTTTACTAATATATTTCATTAAATATTAATAAAGTTTATATTTTATTTGATCAAAACAAAATTCAATATCACAAACGTAACTACAACTAGACTTTGTCCTTAATTATTGATAGAAATGAAAACTTGAATCTGAAAGTTAAATAACAAAAAAATATAATAAAATAATTCATTCATAAACATAAATATTATGCTAGTTGAAGCTAACAAACTACCTTTTTTCGATGTAGGTATTACCCTACATCCAAAAAAGGTAGTAGGTATTCTAAATTCTGACTTCATTTATTAAAATGAAGACAGAATTAAGAATAGGTATGCCTAAATTCACGAAACAGTAGCTAGTAACAAATAGCTGAAGTGTGTCACAAAAAGCGTTAACTTCATACATATTCCATTAAAGGTAAGTGCTTTTCAAATATTTACTCTTTTACGATTTTTAATCTTTTATACAAAGAGATTTACTAAAGTTGGCTTTATTTTTTGCTGTATTTAAACCTTGATTAAATGTTGAATTAAATAAATTTTGAGGTCATTGTGGTGAAGGGGCACGAGCGCATGACTGTAAACGAGACGGTTGTGGGTTCGATTCCCACTTAGGGAATGATCCTTTAATATTTTCATTGTCTCATTTTGGTAACAAGTCAAAGCGCGGCGTTGAGTTCCGCCACTCAATGCGCAATGCCTCCGGAATTAGGCGGAACGTGGCGAACGAAAGTGTCTTAATGAGGAACATAGTGTTTTAACATTAAGTTTCCAGATTCCATCTGCCTAACCTACTATGTGCGGGATACAGTGTAAAACTAAATAAAATATGTTTGATCCCATCATTGCGCAGTGGGTTCGATACCCCTCTGAAAAGTCAAAATGAAATAGATTTTATTCAAAATAAGAAGTTATATGCTTCATTTGTTGAACGTCAAACAATTTACCATCAGTTCACTAAAGTTAATGCCTCAGTGACCGTCGTGGTGCAGTGGAAAAACGTCTGACTGTACATACGACGGTTTTGGGTTGATACTCAGGGGAATAAATTATTTATAATAATATTTTCATTAGTTCACCTTCTTAACATGGCAAAGCGTGGCACGGAATTCCACTTAACCCGCAATGCCTTGAAAACTTGGAAAGTGAAGAACGGAGTATCACAACACTAAGTTCTCTCTACCTACCCAGGTTTTTGCGAGATATAGCGTGTAGCAAAAAGGAAAATAATACATATAAAAGTCCAGAAAACGAGTATTAAAAATTTAAGGTAAACGAACAATAGTCAAAAGGCAAAGAAATGCAGCAGAGTCTAGTAGTAGTGGCATGATTAAAGTGATTAAGTTGCATATGAAACAGGGTCGACGTGAAGGTGAGTGGGTTCAAATATCGCCTACACGTTCTAGTATGCTTCATTATTTTATAAATAACCAGCATTAGTGATCGACTAATGTGTACATTACAGACCTATGTTTTGAAGTAGGGAGGCCACGAGGCCAGTCGTGGCGCAGGGGTACAAAGTGTGACTGTAAAATCGACTGGTTGTGGGTTCTATCCCCACTCGAGGAGATGAAGTATTTATTTACATTTATATTTTCATTTCTTCGCACTGGTGTCGAGGTAAAGTGCGGCGTTGAGTTCCGCCAATCAACACGCAATGCCTTCAGAACTCGGCGGAAAGTGGGTAACGGAGTGCCTTAATACTAGGTTCCCTTTGGCTACCCTGCTGTGTGCGGGATACAGCGTGAAGTTGATTTGATTTGGTTTTTGTAGTACTGTTGGTGTAGGTAGTATAATCATATCGAAGTCTAAACGTAACAAAGGTGGTAATTGTTAATGATTTGTAAATAATTTTCACTTTTAATAGTCTATTTTCATGAAATTTAATAACAATATTAAATATTAACTTTGTGATAAACTTAAAAAAATATTGCTTTAGCAAAATATTAATAGAATAAACAAAAAGATATTTTCCACAGATATGTGCGTGTATACGTACATACGTACATACATAAATATATGAGTAGGTACGTCTAATATGACCAAAGTGACATTGAGAACCAAGTAATAAAACCACAATTAAAACTGTATATAAAATGTAATATAGATTATCCCACGTGGAATTATAACAGCATTAACCTTAAATATAACTCGTAAGTTTATTCTATTGTAAATTTTCTCTTTTATTCTTAAATCCTGCATCCATGCAGCAGCAGAAGCAGAGTAGGTAGAAGGAGCCTTATATGAAGACACTCTGACCTCTACTTTCCGCTGAATCCTCGAGGCACAACACAACAACACACTATGTGTTGAGTGGCGTAACTCAATGCCGCGCTATTACCTCAACACTAAAGCGAAGAAATGAAAACATTATATATTTAATTTCCTCGAGTGAGAATTGAACCCACTCGCTTATGGCATCAATTAATTAAATAAATGAACAAAACTTTAGTATTCAATTCTAATTAGATAATATATGAAACAGCGTCTCAATGACGTCTTTCCTCGCAGTCAATTCCCAACACTGCATTATTGGATCTGAAGCCACAACCCACAAATAACATGTTTATGAACGTACAAAGGACGCAGATCGTGAAAGCTAATAATGTTCTGATGATGGTAAACATCGTGAGTGGTGTGGATTTATCTTGATTTCACCGTGGAGTTGCGTTTGAAAAAATACACGCGTCACGCGGTAGACCGCCAGAGAGTTGCCTATTTTGAGTCCCACAGGGGGACGCCCTTACCGTCGTCGGCGTACTCTCTTCCCTACCCACCCAGTGCCGCTGTAAATGCTAGTAGGGCTAACAGCATTAACCTCAAGTAAAAAAAATAAATCGTTCAACATGGCTAAATACGACCTCTTGAGTCTCCTTGTGTGTTAGTGACAATACATTTATTATAAAGATAACAACATATTTAACATTTTTAAATATACGTATAAAAATTTTGAACGTATCGGAACTCGAACCCGCGCCTCCTGGGAACCGACCGACGTGGTCAGAGTGCCTACACTCTGACCACTAAGCCATACGTTCTCATCAAGCTACGTCAAAATTTATTACGTATTATTTTTATACGTTTTCTAAATAAATATTTTTCTTTCCTAAGGTGGAATAACACTTAAAAAATGTAAAAAATATATAATAAATAGAATTCTCTCTTGCCAGACGATAATTGGGTAGCGAAAATTTGTAAAAATCTCCCTACAGAGATGCTAACAATATAAATAAGTTGTAACAAGCGCATAAAATTTTGACGTAGCTTGATGAGAACGTATGGTTTAGTGGTCAGAGCACCTGATCAGTTTCCAGGAGGTGCGGGTTCGAGTCCCGCTACGTTCACAATTTTAATACGTTTTCTTTCTTACAATTGAGAATTGAATCTATAAATATTTCAAACACAGACAGATAGTATCGACATCTAAATGCGAATTTGTTTATCTGTTAATCTTAGGACGTACAAGGTTACATAATTTGCCTCGATACACAATAGCGTTACTCGAGAAAGGAAGATCAAGTTGAACAATGTGGTTTTTAATAATAACATGATCATATTTTCAGATATAGTAGGTATATGTGAATATCAAACTGCATTTTAGCAGTCCAGGTGACTGTAAGCGCGACTTGTTGTGGATTCGGTTCCCACTCGAGGAAATTAAATTATTAATGTTTCCATTTCTTCACTCTGATAACAATGCGTGGCATTAAGTTTCACCTTTCAACTTACAATGCCTCCAAAATTCAGCTTAAAGGGGGAACGGAAGTGTCTTTATGGGAACGGAGTGTCTTACACTACACTAGGTTCCCACGTTCCCTCTGCCTACACATTTAGCTAGAATATCGCGTGAAGCTTAAAAAAAGATTTATATTTGAATCCTAGCAAAAGCAGAACTGGTTACTGATTTCACATAAGAGAGCATATAAACATATATTCATTTAATAATATGCACAAAAATAAAAATAAAACATGTTAAACTTTACCGTATGAAGTTTTAAAGTACGTTCTAACGCAAAAGTTCACCATTTACCAATATGGAGATTGGAGATTTTCCAATTCTACTGAAACTAGAACAAACGGCGCCTAACTCCTACATTTCAAGGACTTAATCAATGAAATAAGGTAAAATGAAAGATAAATTTCAGTTTAGACCGGGATTTAGAGGGGCAGGTTCTTTTCTATCAAACTGCCGAAAGCCGTTCATCCAATCAAAACGAATAGCCTATTTTCCCTTGAAAACATCCCCCATCGCGAGAGCAATCTGCAATACTACATTTGTAGTACAATGCCTTCGAAACATCAAAATCGAACATAGATAAAATAGAGAAACCATAAGATAGAGAAACTATATTATGAAGAGGAACGTTTTTCTCTAATTGGCATACAAATAATAATAAAGATTTATTAAAGTAAGTAAAGACAACGCATATCGTTTATAGTCAGAGATCCTCGTGACGAATAGTTTGACTGATAAATTCGTAGGTTGTGGCTTCAATATTCACTATAGAGAAAAATTTACATTTTTCCGTTCCAGAAAAACCAAGTACGGCGTTGAGTTTCGCTCAAAACACAATATTGAACCGAACGTCTCGTTTCGAAGTGTTTCGACACTATATCAATCTACTTATTTAGAAAACGTATAAAAATTTGAACGCAGCGGGACTCGAACCCGCGCCTCCTGGAAACCGACCAGGCGCTCTGACCACTAAGCCATGCGTTCTCGCCAAGCT
>JAAIXJ010001757.1:922515-951653 GCA_013403705.1 Heliconius hermathena
ATGGCTTAGTGGTCAGAGCGCCTGGTCGGTTTCCAGGAGGCGCGGGTTCGAGTCCCGCTGCGTTCAAATTTTTATACGTTTTCTAAATAAGTATTTTTCTTTCCTAAGTGTGGAATAACACTTTAAAAATGTTAAAAAATATATCAATCTACCCTGCATTAGACGGGATAAAGAAGCTTTTATTGTATTTTACTAATTACGTAAAAAAATATTTTAAAAAAGTAGAGAAAAAGAACTTCTATTTAGGAAATATACTTTCAAAATACAAATACTAACATATTCAAGCAATAGCAGGTAAACTCATAACATACAATCGTAGGAAAAAACCCTGTCTAGAAACGCCTCGAGTTTTTCCCAAAATTATAAGGGATTAGGTACGGAACTTGGGGTGTATCACAAGGTAAAATCTAAAGAGTATAAAACATTCCTTTTAAGTATACGAACGTGTTCTCCCAAATTGTCAAGAAAATAACAGGAAAATCGTGAATCGTGAGGATTATCGAGGATTATGTTACTGCTTTACATACAATAAATAAATAAATAAAAATTATGATAACATTGCATTACTAATGTGAATTAATATCTCGAATAAAATGTATTGTTGAGCTCGCCTATGTCAGGAGCTACTGCTATTTGTTTGATTTTTTTTGTGTTGGATAGTCCATTTATCGGAAGACTTCATAGCTATATTATCCGGCGTGGCACTCCGCCACCTAACACGCAATACCTTGAAAAATTCGGCGGAAAATGGGGAACAGAGTGAGTAACCATAAGTTCCATCTGCCTACACTGCTATGTGTGGGATACAGCATGAAGCTGATTCTACAGGCTATATAACATCACGTTGTATTCATATAGAGTAAGGTTGCAGATTACATAGAAAATATTCTACTAAGTTTTAGAATATTACTATAGAGATTTATTTGATGCTAGTCGTGGCGCAGAAACACAAGCATTTGACTCTAAACGTGTACTGTACGGGGTGACTGTGACTGGTAGTGGGTCCAATTCCCATTCGAAGCAATAAAATTTTTAATTTTCATTTCTTCGATCTAGTGTCGAAGCAAAATTTAGTGTCGAGATACAGTGTCAAGTTAAAAAAATCTTCTGTTATTTTCTAACAGCATCATTACTAAGGTAAGTTCTAATAAATACATGTCGTAATTAAACTTTTCAAGATATGCAGACTTTTGAGGTGGCCTTCGTTCTATACTGCAATGAGAACTGCTACAAATTGACTCTCGACGCTGAAACCTGGTGACCTAAAAGTCAAACGTGTCGAGAAAAGGTTAATTTAAAAAATGAGTCCTGGTTTAGTAATTATTTGGGGCAATTTAATCTAAACATTAAACTATAATTTTTCTGAAGTTAAAATAATTGTGCGTAGTACCTAATAAAGTAATAGCATAAATAACGTTAATTGTTAATACACATAAAACAAGTACCTATAAGAAAAAAGATGGCGACCTTGATACCTTTCTTGTTGATGCCTTGATGCTATCAGTAAAGATTACTGAAGCTGAAAAGATTATTGAAGAAGAGCTGAAGGAAGATTACTGAAGAAGAGCTGGCTAGTAGGTTGGTAGTACTAAGGTATGTAGGATGGCCTACGTAGTGCATGTTTCCTCTGCCTACTTTCACCTACTTCGCTTTATGGCAAACAACGTGTTACGTGCGGCTACAAAATATATAATATGTATATTATTAAATTTATCACGTGAGCAAGGACTGCATTCTCGTTTTAATAAAGGTCTTAATTAATTTCAAGTTAAAACGATAATTAAAACAGTTTGGACCACGTCAAGTGCTATAGTAGCGTAAACATCGCACAAAATACGGAGTTCAAAGCAATTAATATTTAACGGGTCGAAGTCGTCTACCTAGTGTGCGACAGTTACGTGGATCGAAGTAATTTTATGTTGAACTAAGCTTGAAAGTGTATGAACAATAGGTTCAAGATGAGATGGTAATGGGTTCTGATCCATAACCAAAAATGCTAGATTCATACAACTGTCACCTATTAGGATTAATTCTTATTCACTACTAAAGTGAGACTAATCGAAAACAAACGCACACTGCAGGGTAGACAAAGGGAACCTAGTGTCACACTCCGTTCCCCACTTTCTGCCGAATTCTGGAGGCATTCCGCGTTGAGTGGCAGAACTCAACGCCGCGCTTGTCCTCGACACCAGAGCGAAGAAATGGAAATATAAATTTAAGTAAATATTTCATATCCTCGAGTGGGGATTTTTTCAAGAGAAAGATATATTTTATTTGACAGGATGAAAACCAAATTAATATATTTTTAAATAAATAAATAAATAAAACGAAATACGTTTAAAATTTCCATCAATTTGCCAATTGGAATGTGTAATTTATAAAACAAGCCGAGATTTTCTTCCTGTTCGTCACTTAACCCTTGATTAAGTCCATTCCACTACACTATATGAATAGTGGCATTGCCATCTATACAATTTTAAACCTTCTGCGTTTCACAGAGAGTAGGAAATCGAAAAACAATTTTGACCAGTTGCATCATTTTTGCAATACCTTTAATAAAGTCGTTGTCTCCTTTCGTTATATGAACAAAATCGATCAATATTAATGATTAAAGCAACCGCTCGTGAACGATAGCGTTTTCAGACTACCGAGGTGTGAAAATATTGTACGTGAAAATTAAACTTTTTTTTCATGTGTTTTGTTTGGCTGAGTTATGTTGTGTTTAATTTGAAAAAAGTAAGTAAACAGTTAACAGAGATCAGTCGTGACACAAGGGCACAAAGTGGGATTGTAAGACCGACAGGTTGTCGGATCGATTTCCGCACGAGGAAATGAAATATTTAATTTTTTCATTTCTTCGTTATGTAATTAAACAGATAAATATTTAATGCTGATAAATACTTATTTGTGTCAAATGGGCGTCAAACGTATATAGCAGAGGAAATTTGGTAAAGTTTTAAATTCAATAAAAGTTTTATTGATTTGTATCTTATCGATATTCACTTAAAATCATGAATAAATTATCGCTAACAAATCTATTAACTGAAAAAAGAAGCAACTATTTAATTCATCATATTCCTATTAATGTTTTCATGACATTTCAAGAACCATAGACAAAAATTTCAAAAGAAATCCCTACCTGTGACTAATCAAGGGGAATGTTGCAACCGTAAGGAGGAGAGGTGATAAACAGCTTACTTTGATAAGGCGGCTTCGTGTCGCAAGCCCGCGATACCTGCATACCTTGTGTAAACATTTAAGGGACTGATAAGGGACACTTAGCCATTTCAAATTCAAGATCACTGTAAAATGTCGGTAAGATGGAAGTTTAAGTTTTGTTTTTTCATATTTCAATACCCATATTGATTAGGTAGCAGTGAGTTTCAAATAGAAATATTAGCGCATACTTTATTGTGTCAAGTGGAATATCAACTGAAAATCATTGAATATAATAAAACCATAGATTTTATAGTCGTAAATATTAAACATTTTACGAAATAAAATCTAACACGTTTTAGGCCATCAACATCGATTTCCTTCAATTTAGGAATCCTTAAAAAATACTAGCTACTGCCTATATGTTAGTAATTAGGACTTACCTAATTAGTATGCCCATCGAACATTGTGGGTTGGGGTTCAACTACCACAGACGAGTAAATTACATATAAACCTAGTTGTTTGTATTCAGTTAAAAAAAGGTTTAAAGGAGACCACAGTTACTTTTGACAGTTCCTATCCAGTATTAGCAATGACATGAAAGTAAGAAATGATTTTACAATATTGATAATAACAATTTTGAAATATTTATTTACATTTATATTTTCATTTCTTCGCTGTGGTGTCAAGGTAAAGCGCGGCGTTGAGTTCCGCCACTCAGCACGCAATGCCTTTAGAAATCGGCGGAAAGTGGGTAACGGAGTGTCTTAACACTAGGTTCCCTCTGCCTACCCTGCTGTGTGCGGGATACAGCGTGAAGCTGATTTGATTTTGATTTAATTTTGAAGTAAACAATTTTTCGTGTACTTTTCAAATCTATAGAGTGAATACAAAATCTTTGGTGGTTTCTTCACTTTTAGACAATAAAATAAAGATTTACCTTTACTTAACGTATCTTACGTTAGATCTTTGTAAAGAAAAAAAATATCAATACAGTCAGTTTACTTATATCGTTAACTAAATTTAAACTGATGACAGCAGCGGTCGACGCCTCCGCTCAATTGTGAACGCCAACATTTCAATGATTTTACTTTACTTTATACATCATAGAAACATGAGGGTTAAACGTCAAGACATAATAAGAGTGACAAAGCCGTCGTGGTGAATGGCACAAGCTTATGAATATAACGCGACGGTTGTGGGTTCGATCCCGACTCGGGGGAGTCAATTATTATACATTAATAATTTAATTTCTCCGTTCAGGAGAGTTCCGCCACTTAACACGCAATTTCTCCAGAATTTGGAGGAAAGTAGTGCCTTAATATTCCTACTATGTAAGGAATACAGCGTGAAGGTGAATTGAAAACATGAGAATTAAACGTCACGAGATAATTCAATAAACGCTGACAAAGCCTTTATGTAACAGTGTGATTCTAAAAAGAATCAAGAAAATCTTTTAAGCCAATTATATTATAGATAAACTTAATTGTATACGGAAATTAAATTTCTTACAAATAGATATTCTATATTAAGTACCAACCTACCATACGAGTATATTTTTGTAATTAATAATACTTTTTTATATATAAAAAAAGAATCTAATCAAAGAAACAAGGTAAATTTCCAACAATACCTCATTTGTCAAATTATGATAAATAATTTAGAAGATACAGAGATAAAGATGAACATAGACACATACATACCTACTCATCTACAACATAACCCCCCCATTTGCCTCGCCGTAGTCGGTTAAAAGCGACAGAGACATAAAAAACAATACAAAAAAAACAATAATCAAAAATATTAAGCAAATAATATGAAGGATCGAGGATGATATCCGCAATCCAGGTAAAATGAAGGACTAGCTATAAAACCTAGTACTGTCTGCATTCATTCCTTTGCAGCCTATCCATGTCACTGACTATCTGTACCATTCATTGGACCGACAGTATACAATTTCACACAAAGACCGTGCTTCCCGTTCACCGAGATGCAAAAAAAGGTTTTTTTTTTCTATTGTATTAGTCTTTACCTGGAATTGAAACGGTAAGAAACTAGTACTTTAGTTAGGTTTATGTTCTTTTATTATTTTTAATTAAAACTTAAAATTATTATAAGTAAGTTATTAATTCAAAGCCAAATTTTAACAATTTTTTTTAGTTTCACGCTGCAACCGCACAAAATAGGGTAGGCAGAGGGAACCTAATGTTAAGACAATTAATTTCCCATTTTCCGCCGTATTCTGCGTGTTGAGTGAAGGAATTCCTGTTTATCTCCACACCAGAGGGAAGAAATAAAAATAATAAATATTTAATTTCCTCGAGTGAGAATCGAACCCACAACCAGCCGCGTTTATAGTGACGTGAAAAACATGTAAAAAATATTAATGATATGTATTTAACCGGCATTTTTTATTTCATTTAGTGCTGTTGTCCTGTCATTGAGGATAAATTCTTATTTATAATATACTATAAATAGATGTTTTCAGTACAATATTTAAAGATAAAATGGACATGCCACCGCTATTGAATGTGACTCTTCTTTGAATACATAATTAAAGCTTAGGTATGTATTGATAATTCATAAGTACACACAAAGGCTTGTCTCATTAGTCGTCTTGTAATTCGAATCGAAAAAATGTTTCCGATACACGACCCCCTTAATGATATACGAAAATATGAACACTTAGTACATACAAATAATGTTACAGGATAATAATTCTTATTAAATCTAATATAGAGACGGTAATAGCAAGATGACCACCTGAGTAGGCGTCAGCTTGTTTACAAAGGAAATGCAAACATAAGGTAGGCTACATCCAAAATGGGTTTGTTATATTTGACTTATTGTTAGTGCTGATATAAATATTGACATTCGACGCCACGCTCAAGATAAGATGTACTTACGTGGGCAGGTACTTGATGGTTAAGCAGTTTATGCTTAAATATCCTATTACTGATAATACGAGATAACTGTTGTTAATAAATCGAGGCTTAGGCTACGTTCAGATGATAAACGTTCAACGCGCGCTGAACGTGCGCTAAATTTTTGTATAGTGTTCACATGACACGCGCTTGTCAGGCGTTAAACGCGCGTTGTTACGGCCGCCATAGATTTCAGTAGAGTTCTACATTTGCCGGAGATGGACGTAGAAACTGTTTTAGCGGTGATTTCATACCGACGGCTGAACCGACGCGACAGAAGACGGAGGTCCACCCAATTTCCACACGATTTCTGAACGAACTGATCCCTCAAAATGCGTATATCCGCGTCGAAAACGTGCGCTCAACTGAACGGAAACATAGAAAATCAATGATCTCAAAGCGCGCGTTGACGCGCGCTGACAACAGACGAGCGCTAGCGCAGCGTCAACGCGCGCTTTATTAAAACGCGCGTTAGCATGTGTACGACCTGAACAAAAAGTATGTAATTGTAAACGCGCGTTATCGAAACGCGCGTTGAACGCTTGTCATCTGAACGTAGCCTAAAGAACCTAAATTGGGATATACTGACCGACACGACTTTTTTTTATACTAATAAAAGTTGTTGTCATTATATTAATATCTTCGTTCATCTCCAGTCATCATCTTGTGGGAAATATAGAGAGCAGAGGTGTATTTCTCCGTTTAAGAAACATCGTATTAGGTCACGGAACTCAATATTATATTTAAATGTTGATTCATGCATGTCATACAACTATAGGTAGTGTTTTAGGTTTGAAATGTTTCTCAGAAAATGCATTAGGTATATTAAAATGACTCGCAAAAATTATAGGGATAATATGAGTAAAAACTGTCAGAATTGATCGTGTCATTTGGAGCATTAAATCATCAAACAAAAGAAGACAAAAATAGATACAAAGACTTATCACTTATACATACCATATTTTGCATACAATTTTAAAGAACGCACGTCGAAGATTGACATTTTTGTTGTTTTGTTGCCATAACTATTAAGCGAAGGATAAAGAAGTCAACAACAAACAACAAAGCGGAGCTGTAAATATTTTCTTAATTAGTGTAATCGCTTTATCATTAATATTTATTTCTTCATTTATGAATATAACCGACAAATATCGCGTATTCATCAACAATACATTTCCAACAAAGCCAAACTATTTTTTAAAAAATAAAATAAATCAGCTTCACGCTGTATCCCGCACACAGCAGGATAGGCAGAAGGAACCTAGTATTAAGACTCTCCGTTCGCCACTTTCCGCCGAATTCTGGAAGCATGGCGTGCTGAGTAGCGGAACTCAACGCCGCGCTTTGCCTCGACACCAGAGCGAAGAAATGAAAATATAAATGTAAATAAATACTTCATTTCCTCGAGTGGGGATCGAACCCACAACCAGTCGATTTTACAGTCACACTTCGTGCCGCTGCGCCCCTATTTTTTACTTTTATTATAATAATTGGTAACCATTTACAATAATAATGTACCACACCTCACAAGCCTTGCCTATAATTTTATGGTAGTGTATGATTCACCCATAAGAACCTCAAGATTCAACAAAAACATTAAAAAGAGCGCAAAAACTTTGAGTGAAGTCTAATTTTTTGTTCTCTCTCAGTACATTGTCCAGTCTTTAATAGATTAAGTGAATAGATACGACGTTATATTGTAAAATGAAATATTTATTGCAATATTTAGTTATAATTCATACACTCTTTTAAAAATAGAAAAATGTTTAGATTATTTTTTTAGTTACTTTATCTATCAATATATAAATCACATTTTAATTGTTAGCTAAGTTATTTTGACTTCACACATACTCTTTTAGCTAACGCTTTATACCCATATAGCAGATTAGTCAGAGAGATGCATGTGTTGAGATACTTCGTACGCCATTTCCTGTCCGAATTAGAGATAGCAGCGTTTTGTCTCGCCAGAATGAGAAAATGAAAAAAAATAATAATTCAAGCCCAAGTGGGGACTCACAACCATTGCGTTTATAGTCAGACGCGATCCCACTGCGACATGATGACCTCTTGAAAAATAAATGTTTAAGGTATGCTTAAAATAAATATATTTGTAAAGAAAACACGCACGCCATCGTGACACCGTTGGGACGTTTCTGAGAAAGCTGTGATTGTGTTAAGTCCCTTAAGAAGTATTTGATTTTCTTATATAGACGTTTATAGTAAGTTAATAGATTATGATAATAGACTAAGCGCGATGTTGGAATTCGTCATCCAACATGCCACGAAAAAGAGTGGAGAATGACCTAAGCAGGTAATCTTTTTTTACGAAAGACAAGGAAACGAGCTTTCGGGTAAGCGATCGTCACCTACGAATCCGTGTAACCCCAGAGGAAGTACACATCTGTCTAACTCTAAGGTTCGTGGTTTATAAAACCACCCTCAACTGTAATATCGATCTTGAGATGCCGTTTTCATTCATAAATAATACCTCTATGGCTTAAAACGGCATCTCGAGATCGATCTCAGACTTGAGAGCGATTTATAAATACACGCATAAATCTATCTACTTTTATTGTAATTGGTAACTAATCTATTTATACATGTATACAAACTACAGAAAGACTTAAAATCAAAACCAAAAAAAATCAATATTCCCTACTAATTCCAATTAACACCTAATTTATTTGTCACACTATTTAGCCGCAACGCAATAGAAGTCATTGAAATATAAAACTATTAAAAAGTAGAACAATGGACCGTCGCTTGCTTTCATTGAGATTGACGTTGAATATTCAAGAACGGTGAAAGTGAAAATACTTGGTAAAAACTGTGCAAATATCCATTATACTTACAAACTAAACTAAATAAAAGTATTTTGCACTTAAATCGACTATAATTTGCTATTAAAATTTATCACGATTATTTTGTTCGTCGGCGTCGTCGGTTTCGGGTTTGATTCTCATTTGAGGAAATTAATTATTTTCATTTTCTTGATCTTGTTAACAAGATAGAGCGCGTCGCTGAGTTCCGCGTTCAAGGGATTCACTTGACATTGGATCCCCTCTACCCTCCCTGCTACATTCGGGATACAGCGTAAAGCTATTTTTAGTTTAGACTCGTCTATGAAAACAATGTCGTTGAAATTGATGTTTTTATCTTTGGTTGATTGACGTTTTCAAGTGTCTTATCGATGTTATTTGCAATACTAAGTCACATTCTATAATTTGGACTGTCACATTTTTTTGATGACATTATAGTAAAAACGAGACTTAGCTGTCACGCTTAATATTTAATAAATTAAAAAATTACAATACAAAGTTATTTAAATTATGGAATTATAATAGAAACTCCAGCAATACGTGTACTTTTGTCTTATATTATGCAACTCGGTCAGCCGAAGAACGTTGTGGCGCGTTTCTCCGTTCATAACTTCTCGTTCATTTTAGACACATTGATGGTGGAATAAATCACTTTTCAACTAAAGTGAGATTCTTTTATACTTCAGAAAGTACTTGAAAATATATAGGTTATTGGGACGTAAATTAATAAATTACTCTTAATATATACCTATACATATACGTCATTCATTATTATTTTAAGAAGAGGCGGTGAGAATTTTTATTATTATATATTATACTATTTTAAAACAGTTGTTACATACAAATACACAAAAGAAGTCGAAACATATGTAATCTAATATTAAATTCTCATTATCTTATACAGAATAGCTACCTGAATGGGAGATATTAGAACAAGCACAAACACAGTTACAATCTATGTATCATTCTTATAGTGTAATGGGCCGTTAGCTGGTACGTGCCTTCTGAAATGTGTCAGCCACAAAAATCACATCTTTTTTGTTTTTGGTTCTAACCACATATTATAAACATTATTATATTTTTACCTTCTTGTATCCTGTTTGTCCCTCAATTAAGTTCTTCAATTAAGCCACACATTTTGCTTAAGGTATAGAGTTTGTGAAGGTAGAGGCAATATTCTATATGAAAATGTTTTATCTTTACAAAGCTGGAAAGTTCTTTATTCAGCGACAATCGAATCCAACACCACCGTGGGTTTTAGTCAGATGCTATTTCACTGCTAATATGTAAAGTCACAAAAATATCATCATTTGCTTGCAACACGGCATTTAAAATATATTATGAGGTAAGTTCCATTAAAAGGAAGCACTTTCTATGTTAATAGCATTGGCTAAAAAATGGCATGGTTAAACTGTACTCTTAATCTTACATCCTTACGCAATACGTTATCGCTAATCTCGTGGGGAGAATAAGATATTGCTTGAATATCTAAAACAGAGTTGCACAAACTTTTTAGTGGATTTAAATATTATTTTAATAGTTTTGTTTTTAGTAAATTTGATAATAATTTTAATCAAAAGGTTCTTTACATGTCTGCACTTCTCTGTATAGAGGGACTGTGTTTTTGTAGTCTATCAATATATTAAATATTTTCTTTTTTTAGCTTCATATTTTTTCCTGCATTTACCGAGGTGAGTAGCGGTAACCTTGTAAGTAACGGCAATCAACGCATCGTTGTATCTTGTTACCAGAAGGATAAAATGAAAATGGTTTATTTTCTTAGTCTTAGTAGGAAGTCAGACCTACTGTTAACATTGTATATTAAAAATCGTAATCTTAAGCTGCCTTATATAATTTATTGGATTGAAGACTTCGTCAGTACGCAATGTGAATGTACGTCGTTATAAGACATCATACAAGTATAGAAAAATAGAAAAAAATTATGGCTACCATTGCCATGTTTATAAAAATAACCTACTATTATATAATAGTTTTATTGAAATTTATCATTTAATGTATTCAATAAACTATGTTATAAAACAGGCGAATTACACGTTTATTTGTTATTTTATCCATATGGCAATTTTGTATTTCTAAATAATTAATAAAAATAATCTATCTATCTATCTATATCTATCTAAATATTTACAAGCCAAAGCTTGTCGTCCTCTGATTTGGAATAATCTTAGACTTTACTTCATGTAATTGAATGATCGCAGCTGAAGGGCGTGTTCAACGAGATATTTCCTACTAATATTTTATCTTTCAGATTGATAACTGGGCCAAAGAACAATGCGTTTTCAGATAAGCACTACGTGAATGAATCTCGCTAATGAGGTAGGGTACTGAACTAATTAAGGTAGGGTGCCTTTTATTATGGGAACGGCTTAGTTACTATTGACTCTTATAATTTTAATCTAACTAAGAACTTTTGTGATTCTATGACGATATATAAATCTTATATAATAGTATTGTAGAGTTCAGGATACTAGAAAAGGTTTTATGTTCATTTTGAAAATAAAAGACATTTCAATGTTCATTTTGGATAAAAAATCTGGGCAGCGTACTGCAATCTGCACCTCACTGGTCACACCCATATAAAAACTAAAATAACGTAATCTATAATCTAATGTAAATATCAAGTTGGCGACACTGAGAAACAAAATTAACAATAAGTCACGTTTCAGTAATAAAATTGTAACTTTAGGTCCATAATATGTCAGACGTACCCTACTATGTAAAGATTAGTGTCTGATTCTCATAAAGTATTCATCGAACCTGCGTAAATTGAAATGTAACAAAAATTAAAAACAATATTTTGACAAAAAAATATTTTCTATAGATATTATAAAAATCGTAAATAATTGAATTTTGATACATCGAATCCACGACCTACGCCTGCTTTGCCTTACCACAATACCACTTGAGAGATCAGTTTTTATGTATTTTTATATATTTTTTATGAATATTTTATACATAAAAAATATAAAATATGTGTTTTATACTATTTTGTTTTTAAATCATTGGATATTTCCACCTTGACTGATATTTAACACCAAGATCACGACCTTATTACATAATTATGTAAAAATATAATAGTTAAGGTTTATTCAATTAAAAAAGTATAAAAGCCATTATAACGACTATAAAAATACCATCAAAAGTAAGAAGACTTAAATGAAGCCTACACAAGAGTACAATCTGAACTATGTAAAGTATTTCATATGACGTGTAATTGACGTCAAAATCTGATAAAATGCATTTACTTAGTTAAATATAAATACTTTAGTATCGATATTTTTTTTTGCATCACGTACTATTCCGCATGTAGCATGGTAGGTAGAAGGAACCTAGTGTTGAGGCACTCCGCTCTCCATTTTCCACCGATTACAGTAGGCAAAGGGAAGAAATGAAAATATTAAATGTTTCATTTCCTCAAGTGGGAAGCGAACCCACAACCTGTCGCATTTACAGTCACACGCTTGTACTCCTGCGCCACGACTGGCCTCGGAATTATATAAACATTTATACATAATAATTTGCACATCTTTAATATTATTACATTATAAATTATAATATATGCCGTGATTAATTTAAATACTACGTTATTATTTTAATATAGAGCTAGGCTTAAAATTATATTAACCTAACCTGATTTCACGAGATTTTACCACAAAATAATTATTCATTCAAGACAGATATTAGGCGTGGGTGAATAGAAATTCTCATATCGAATAAGCATTATTGTTTATGTTGAATAGAATTATAGATGTGACTTGCATATATATTTGAAGAAATTACTGTCTCAAACACCGCCTGACATTCCTTACTCGAATTTCGGAGTTAAGTTACGAAACTCAAAACGAATTGTCTTAAAAACTGGACGGAAAATAAGATACGGGGTATCTGGGTTTCTCCTGCCTACTTTGCTATAAACGAAATACAGCATAAAGCTCTAATAAATAACGCGCTAACAAAATTTAATATCACGAAAATTACCAATAATGTCCAATATTTTCCATACATACATATATAAATAAGTAAAAATAAGAAATAAATATTATATAAGAAGCAATATCCCGTCGTCAAATCGCCGGGTTTTCTTTCTAATATATGATTTGTACGCGTCGCTATGCGGCCCAGAGCACCCATTATTTGTTTTGGTTTGTTTGTCCGGGCGTCACGCGTGCGAGATAATTAGATGATACGCCTTAATAAAAAAAATACAGAAAATATTACCTTCACCACGTGCTCGGCTGCTAAATTACACAGATATTAGACGTTTGGTTTCGATTAACGAAATAAACCTATTATTTTATTAACTGAATATCAAGTTTAGTTAGTAAATGACGTTGAAGAGAGAGCATAAAGTTAAAAAAAATGCTTCACGCTGTATCAAGCACACAGCAGAGTAGGCGGAGGGAACATAGTGGTAAGACACTCCGTTCGCCATTTTAATTGAGTTTGCTTTGAAATTATCATTAAAATTGTTATTACATATTGTAAGAAGTAAACATTTAGAATTTTAGTATCTACTTTTTATATATTTTACTTTTACATCATTGAATATTGCTATAAGTATAAAACCAGATGGAAAATATATTAGTATTAATTCTTTTAAACATAGTCCAAAATATATTATGTCAAACTTGTTCAAGGCTAACTAAGATTATCAAACAATAATATTAGGTACTAATAAATAAGAATACAGTATAACCTGATAATATTGAAGATATGTAAATTTATACGTTAAAACAATAACTTTTTTGATAACTAATTGCAATATAGTTAATACATACGACTATTAAGAATAATTTAATAATATTTACATGTATGTGTATTTTGAATAAACAAATGGCAACAACAAAAATTTTGTTGACATTTTAAAAGTTTTTAAAAAGACTTCATTCACTTCAATCGATCATACTCGTAAACAAGGAAGCAAAAAAACATCAGTTTTCTGATTGATCCTAAGTGAAGCTATAGCAGCAAAAGCTACACAATAACCACTTTTTTCATCATTTCTTTTGAAGATTAGCAGAACCATAAGATTTTCTTTTCATACAAAGAAACAAAAACTATAAAAAAAAAAAAAACAGGGAAAAGATCAACAAAATCCCTTCACAACTACTGAAATCCTTTAAGACGTAACAAGTTGGGAGGGACTTGGGACCAAATGAGAGTAAACAAGAGTTGATCAGGGATTCGGTCAGCATTGCCAAGCATTAGTGAACAGATCACGTACTGAAAAATATAAGGTTACGAGAAAACTACTTTACAGTACAATGCACTGTTACCCTACTTTATTTAATTGAGTAAAGTCTTAAAGGACGATCTAATTGGACTAGTACAGGATGATACTTAATGAGACACTATAAGAGTAATTTCTATATATTATTTTTTTAAAACGTAACATATTTTATTAAGCAATCTTGGTCTGATCAATTTACATATAAAAATCCTATAACTGGTTCGATGTATGTATTCCAAAATCGTTTACAAATATATAATAAAAAATAAATGCAATATTAATTTGTTTGTAAAATACATGAAACTCCCTTAGTCTATGTAACTATGTAAGTACGTATGTATTTAACAACAGACCACCCACCAAAAAGCAGTTTCTTCCTTTTTCCGCATAACAGGGTAGGTAGAGGTAACCAACGGTTAAGACATTCCGTTCACCATTTTCCGAGACATTACGTATTGAGTGGCTGAACCCAACGCCGCATTGTTTCAAAAATTCTGCAACACTTGGAGAAAGGAGTGCCTTATCACTATGGGTTCCCTTTATCTACTCTAATATGTCCGGAACATAGCGTAACAAAAACCACTGCACTTAAGGGTGCATATAAACTAGCACGTAACTTTATTAGAGACTCACGTCACGAAAGTAGGGAAGACATAGCATAAACAAGTTTATGTATTTCGTATAAAGTATGTTACTAGAAAATACTGTGAATAATGTGAAGACAATATATGTGGTTCACTTATAGGAAGCAAAAGTCTTATATTATAATATTAAACTTTATAAATTGTAAAATTTTAAATCCCACATAAATTTAATGCGACAAGAAGAGACAGTTAATAAAACAATCTAGAAAACGCAATATTATATAGAAGTTTAGATCTAAGTATGTACTGTTATACATATTAGCGAGTTATACATATGTATTATTATTTCAATTGTTCATTAACGATTAGTTACTATTAATCACTCAGTTGAGTTAGTTATATTTAGATTAATTACTATTCTATATTACTTTCAGTTCCATGCTTGGGTAAGAACAACTTAATATCACGTATATTTAGTAATACACATTTTTGGAAACACAACGAGGAAAAAACAATAAAATGCTTGAAGATATACAAATTAAAAACAATCACATTATAATTAATGATTACAGGTAGTTTTTTACAAACACTACTGTAAAGTCAGTTCCGATGAGAAATATCATTGCTAAATTAATGTGCCTTAGCCTATTTGTGAATGATGAAAATTGTATATAATATAACTAATTTCAAGGAATATTAGTGATTCACAATGTTGATATCAATATCTATTATAAAAATAGCAACTAAATATATCGTGTGTGTATGCAGTTTCTCGCTGTATCCTGCAAAAAGCACGGTAGGCAGAGGGAACCTGGGAACCTAATATTAAGACACTCCGTTTCCATTAAGACACTTCCGTTTCCCATTTTCCGCCGAATGCTAGAGGCATTTGCCCGTCAAGTGGCGGAACTCCACTCTGCGCTTTCGACTCGACACCAGAAAATGAAAATACTAAATATTGCACTTCCTCGAGTGGGACTCGAATTCACAATCCGTCGCGTTTTTAGTCAGTGCCCCTGCGCCACAACTGGCCTCATACGTGAATATAGAACGATCATGAAATTTTATGTTTATAAAAGAGCATCTAAAAAATCTTAATGATTAATCTTATATTTTAAATTAGCATTAAAGTGAAATTAATTTGAAAACTAGAAAGAAAATCATTTGAATTAATTTCTATTAAAACTTTCTTTCAGAATAATAATCAGGTTGCTACCTATAAGCGTGAACGAGAAATACCAACATTAATTATCATTTTCTTTACTTTATTGTAGAGCTATTGTAGGGCTATATAGTATAATTGCGGCGTTGAGTTCTGCCACTCAACACGCAATGCCTCCAGAACTCGGCGGAATGTAGAGAAAGGAGTGTGTTCTGTAACACTAGATTTCCTCTGCCTACCCTGCTGTGTGCGGGATACAGCGTAAAGCTGAAATAAATGAAATAAAATGAAATAAAATATAGGTCAACGATATCTCCTGTATTTTCTTGCTCTTCATCACAAAATTTTTCGTTACTACATTGTAATTAGATTTTTCGTGTGTTAAGTTTGAATCAGTTTTTTTAGAATAATTTTGTGACCAGACCACGGTAATTTTTATATTTTCGACATTACCGCGTATAAAATTAGAGCCCAAGTGTACCCCTTGTCATAAGACATATTTTATAAACCGAAATTCAAGTGCGAGTTGGACTTGCCCTCTAATATCATTATTAAAAGTCAACAAACAGGAAATACAAGTTATTAAAGTTGACAAATTTAAGTTTGCGTCTTATGTGCTTATTTTGTATACAAATATCTACAAATATAATTTTGTAATGTTTCTTTTTATAAATTACAAATTTTCGAATGTTTTCCTTTCTTCTTCCCAAATGTACATAATTCTTGTTCAATGGTAACGCTTTAACCCTATACTAAATAATAGACCTAAAGTTTTTGATTATGCGGCAAATTTCATATTATATACATTTATGGCAGAAACGAAGCCTTAACGTATCTTTTAATTGTGTTAGCTTAAAAGTGTAATTTATTCTGTGTTCTCAGGGGCCGTAGCGGTAGATATTTAATATATAATATTATTTTGATATCTTGATCGTGATCTTGAGAAAATGGCAAAGTCGGACATCAAAGTAATTCTATAAGTGTTACGTTATTATATTTTTCTTTACGATCATGGAATGCCAAAAAATGCTAGGATAATTTAAATTATCTGTCTTTTTTTTGTACGTTTAGAACTTATAAAAAATATTGAGTAATCTATGAACGTACAAGAAAATTTTATTAGTTAGTATGTTTAGATATTTCAAATCTAACATTTCCTGTTGTTAACATATGAATACTTAAAAGAAGATTAAAAAAATAATAATAACAAAAAGGCAAATATAAGACTCCCAAAAACGTAACGTACAGAAAAACAATCACCATAACAATAAATAGAAATCACATCGACGTTGACCATCTGGCTGATCGATTGTTATAAGCGATTGGGCAACATCTAAATTCATTCAATAAAATTCTTACTATTGAAATTGTGAAATTAAGTCACGTAGCTAAAGTGTTATGTTTGCTTACACATTTGGATCATGCCGAATTTTAACATGTTCACGGGACCCATTAATTGGAATTTGGTTTCTTGATAAACATGGTCTTAAGATTGGTCTTAACTTTAGGAAGAGTATATTTGTTATTAGTCTTTAAGCAAGTAAACAAAAAAGTTAAAGCTTAAACCAATTTTAAAAAAAGGTTTTTCTCGACTATCAGTCTTGCGCATCACGCATCCAACAGCTTCTCGCGAAATTGATCAGATGCTGGGTCCGCCTGGTTAAGGTCTACTCGCAAAGCGTTCGACCTGTTCGTGGCCGCCACTCGAGATCTGTTCCACACCACCGACCATCTGTTCTGAAGTTTACTTGGCACCTTTGAAAAGACTGCAGCACTGCTCATGTACACACTTGCCTTGCTCTTGATTGAATCGAAAGCTTCTTATACCATCCACAAACGAAATTATACTCCACGAACTCAAGGCTATGAACGTGGTCTATAGTGCTATAGCCTTTTCCGAAGTAAAATAAAATAAATAAATACTACAAAATATTGTGAAAGGCACAACGCTACTAAATATTTTATTTTACTAACATTAGGAGAACCTTTTTCCTTTGCAAAGTAGTAGCAGCACAATAATACGTATTTCCTAGTATCTATACGAACGGTGTAATAGTCCCATTTTTGTACAACCGGCTGAATACCCTCTTGACATTTTATAATGGAGACGTGATAGAAATCTTTAACAACTATACCTTCTGTATGGCATTTACAAGCGCTTTGTTGATTCGTTTACTCTAGGTCACTTGTTATTCCAAATTTTGTGATTGGAATACGAAATGCTTATTATGGCTTAAAGTAAACAAAAACAATACTTGGTTGAGTGATGTTCGTGTCGGCCAAAGAGTTCTTTATAATTATTAGACAAAATTGTTTTTTGTATAGTAAGTCAAGAGAATATAAATATAAAACAACAGAAATTGGGGCAAGTCGTGGCGCAGAGGCAAGAAGTTGACTGTAAACGCGACAGGTTGTGGGTTCCATTCCCATTCGACAGAATGAAATATTTAATGTTTTCATTCCCTCGCAGCGGTGTAGAGGGAGGCGCGGCGTTGAGTTCCGCCATCCAACTCAATTTCGGCGGATTTAGGTTACATCTGCCTACCCTGCTGTGTGCGGTATACGACGTGACGCTAAAAAAAACGTATATATAAAAAAAGAAATACTAGTATACATAATGATGTGAATGCTTATCTCATAGATACAATATCTAGTATAGTCGTATAGCAAGAAATTTGAGTAAGAATAACACCAATTTAATAAGCGACCTAAAATATTCGAAAACATGCTGATATAATAAACAACGTATAACTATTGGGACTCATAGGTTACACAAAATGACACTTCAGTAGTTTTATTTCCTAACTTAATATGAATTAAAATTAAATTAAATCAAATCAGCTTCACGCTGTATCCCGCACACAGCAGGGTAGGCAGAGGGAACCAAGAGTTAAGACACGCCGTTCTCCACTTTTTGTCGAATTCTGGAGGCATTGCGTTTTGAAGAGCAAAACTCAAGGCCGCGCTTAGCCTCGACACCAGAGCGAAGAAATGGAAATATAAATTTAAGTAAATATATAAATATATCTCCTCGAGTGGGGATCGAACTCACAACCCGTCGATTTTACAGTCACACTTCATGCCGCTGCGCCACGACTGGCCTCTTAATATGAAACATATTCATAAAAAAGCAAAGTGATGTTTATACATTTCTCTCTTTACTCGGTACTATGGATAAAATACTCAGACGATGTTACGTCTGGCGAACGCAGTTAAAGTCATTATAGAAGTGTCATTACATTACATTTTTTTTTTCACAAATACGTATGTACGTTCGTGTAATATCCGCAGGTTTAATACGTAAGTACGTTCTCTTTCTTGATACATGTTATTGAGATAATATATTATTTTATATATGTAATTTAAAGATAAGGCCGTCGTGGCGCAGGGGCACAAGCGTGTGACTGTAACGCGACGGTTGTAGGTTCGATTCCCTAACTTAACCAAAGTCATGCCTTGAAAATTCAGGTAGAAACGGAGTGTCTTAACACTAGTTTCCCACTGCCTACCTTGCAGGACACAGCGTGAATCTAAAATAGATTTAAAGAGTTACCTTTTCTTTTTTATTCTTCCTCCTATAAAAAGACAGGCGAAGAGAATCACGTGTTCGTAAGATTTCACTTCTTTTTTCTTCTTCTTATTGGAGATTAGAAACAAGAAAAATTAAAAACGCAGTGTCGGAAGATCGCGTTCCGGAAGCTAACGCCGCATTCTAATCGACAATATTGCACTTGCTGATAATGCAAATTGCAAAATGAATACTTCTTTGAATTTAATTCGAACCCACATTCATGTATAACGAGAAACGCTGCAATTTTTCAATCTACTACATTACAGTTTAAATCAAAATTAAACTGTAATATAAGCAAATATTTTTTGTCTATTATAAATTACCTTTGTAATATACTTAAATATCAAAAAAAACTAGGACACGAACAAAGTCTATTTGATAGTATGTTATTGTTTACTACTAAACGTCATGTGAGCATCAATCATAAGATTAATGAAAAAAACATCGATTTATAAGCACTTATAGATAAGGGACGCCTATTAACATAAGAATATAGAGCATTGTCCTGCGTTGTAATTAAGGTTAATTGTGTGATTTTTATCGATAAACAAAAGTGCGACTATAAAATAAATGAAATAAACCAGCTTTATGCTATACCCCGCACACGGCAAGGGTAGGCAGAGGGAACCTAATGTTAACCTTCTGTTCCCCATTTTCCGCCGAATTCTAGAGGTAATGCGTGTTGAGTAGCGGAACACGCTTTGCTTCGACACCAGAGGGAAGAAATGAAAATATTAAATGTTTTATTTCCGCAAATGAAAATTGAACCCACAACCGCGGTTACAGCCACTACTAATTGAGCCCCTGCGCCACGACTGGCCTAAAGTACTAATATATTTTTACTCAAATCAGTTATCGTTTTTTACACTTAAAACTTATTTAACATTTAGGGTAGGTATATGTTGTCATGTAGACAACATATATAGTAGACTCCGACTCGCACTTGACCGGTAATTTTTGTATTAAACGTGTCACAATTATGTCTTATATACAAACATTTTAAGAATATGTAATTTGAATCTGTAACTATAATTTCAGGCCCTAAACAGTAATTAAATAATATATTCCATATAGCACTTGCAACATTACTTGGGAATACTTTATTAGGTCAATTAGACTACACTATTCAACAGATGTTAGTACAAGGTTGATATCGCTTTATTTATAGCCAATGACTTAATATTTCGCACAGGCTTCAAGCATCGAGCTTTGGATATTATGAGGAAGCTTTGCAAGACATTACAAATACGTTACAATCTTAAACTTTATCTCTTTTTTTTTTCAGCTTCACGCTGTATCCCGCATAAGGTCGGGTACGCAGAGGGAACCTAGTGTTAAGACACCGCGTTACCCACTTTCTGCCGAATTTTCGAGGCATTGAGTGGTGGAGCTCAACGCGCTTTGCGTTGTAAAGGAATAAAAATATTAATAAATAGCAACTCATTTACCTGAGTGCCTAATAAGTTAATGGATTTTATCCATTAATTTGCATATATTTATACTATAAAATGTATATGACGATAAACTTACTATATCTATATATTATATGTATATATATTATATATACATATATTCTTATATATATCATACTATTTCATTCATCACTATTTCTTACAATAACAATAGATATTACGAACGTACACCATACGTCTATACTATAATAGTTTGGAGTAAGTAGGTACCTACTGTATTGCATTGCGTCATACACGTTTGCATGAACCATTATCGTGCAAATGTATGATAAGAATAGAAAGACAAAGGCTGACATAACCGTTTTATTTAAATATAGGTCTATTTTTCATAAATAACTTTAATGAGGCCAGTAGTGGCGCAGGGGCACAAAGTGTGACTGTAAAACGACTGGTTGTTCGAACTCCACTCGAGGAGATGAAATATTTACTTAAATATATATTTCCGTTTCTTCGCTCTGGTGTCGAGGCACAGCGCGGCGTTGAGTTCTGCCACTCAACACGCAATGCCTCCAGAATTCGGCAGAAAAGGGGGAACGGAGTATCTTAACACTAGGTTCCCTCTGCCTACCCTGCTGTGTGCGGGATACAGCGTGAAGCTGATTTTAGATAATATTTTTAAAAATCATAATAATTCAATATATTTCATTTCTTCAATTTTTATTTTTACTAGGTTCCTCTCTAAATATCAGGCTGTATAAGCTAAGCTGTGCTAGCCTTTTCTCTCGCATTCGACGTACCATTTGACATAATATGTTGATTTATGTAACCTTACACTAAAAGACGTGTGATTTCAACTCGCGACCTCCGAAGGTCGTTTTAGCATTACGTCTAACCTAACGTTTCTCATTTCGTTACCTCACCGCCGTACGCGCATTTTTATTAGTGCAGCAGTCACTCTAATCAACTCTAAAACATGGTTTAAATCTGAGAGATAATGAGATTCCTTTCTACCTCTCTCTCTCTGCATTCATCACTCTGTTTACCACTTGTCAGTCATTCATAGAGTTTGTATTAGCAAACATTGACTTTATATTTTAAATTCATAAAAGAAATTGCATATTTATTCAAGAAAAATGACCAACGATATTAGTCAAAATCGTTACAAAAGTGTTTAGCACATTACAAAAAAAAACTTTCAACGATAAAATTAAATTTATATGTAGATTTATATAAAAAATACGAATTCCAAATGCTATGAATATTATGTATTTAAGTATTTACATTAGTTAGTACTCACGCATTGGTAATGTTATTCTAGACCACCATCATGGCCGCCATATGAAAACATAATTGTTTATCACTAGCCTTGGACGTGGAGCATGTCTGAATTAAAAACAAAGTGTAACTGAAACATCCATATTTAAATAGTATTAATATTTAAAAAATCAGCTTCACGCTGTATCCCGCACACAGCAAAATAGGGAGAGGGAACCTAGAGTTAAGACACACCGTTCCCCATTTTCCGCCGAGTTCTGGAGGTATTGCGTGTTGAGTGCCAAAACTCAACGCCGCGTTTCGCCTCGACACCAGAGCGCAGAAATTAATATATAAGTAAATATTTCATCTCCTCGAGCAGGGTTCGAACCCACAACCAGTCGATATTATAGTCACACTCTGTGCCCCTGTACGCCACGACTGGCCGAATATGATTAATGAATTGTGAATAGTTTGAAATATTAATTAAAATGAAATGATAATATTGAAACTGAAAATAATATAAAAATATTTACTATTTGTATATTGTTATTGTTCGATCCCACTCGAGGAAATGATATATTTATTAATTTTTACATTTTCTTTTCGCCGATCTGGTGTCGAGGCAAAGCGCGGCGTTCAGTTTCGCCACTCAACAATCAATGCCTCCAGAATTCAGAGGAAAATAGGGTAGTGTCTTAACACTAAGTTCTCTCTACCTATCCTGTACGGGATACAGTGTGCAGTTAAAAAATAAATAAATATTTTTTTAAAAGATATAAGAAGTTATACTTAAGATTATAATTCTCTGCTATATTTCAGTACATTGCAAACAGAAATGAAATAAGTTGCCTTATTTATTATGCAAGCGCTGTCTACTTTGTCTGCGAAGTTAATATTGAAGATGTCTAGACAATTTGTATAATTTTATATAAAGTTAAGTGCATTTTATGGGCTTAGAAAAATATATTATAAAATTTATAAAGTAAATTGTGACCGTCGTGATGCATTGGCTGTAAACAAGACAGTCGTGGGCCCTATTCCCATTCGGGGAACGTAATTTTTTAATTTCCTTGCTATGGTATTAAGGAAACACTATTTTAATACTAGGTTCCCTTTACCTACCCTGCTATTTGCGAGGTACAGGCGTAAAACTAAAAGATTAATTATCGATTCCATCGTGACGCGCTTGGAAGGTAACCAAAAATACACGAGAAGGATGTGCATTCTAAAATATTTTAAAATTGTGATATTTTTTACCAGCTGTCATCAAACGACATTTCTATATGAAAAATTAGACATTCAAAAGTTCCCAGCTTATAGTATGTTTATGTGAATGTAATATAGTGAGATTATTTCATAAAAAAAATTGCAAACGGAATCTAGGATTTCGTATGTGAATTGAAAAAAAACGAGGTTAATAACCGCCGAACATGTGTTTTTATCAGCGACCTGGAAACAATAGTCTCGAAAAGTAATTAAAAGAACGTGCCGTAACAGCTTATATTGTTCTTCGATTGCAGTTTTTAAAATAGAACGTTAAAATTACAATTTTCTACCAAAATTTATAAAAAATTACCCTTTTCATGCTCATATACGCCCAATATTAATAACCTATCTCCAACGTCAATCTTCGATTGTTTCATATATCTATCCAATCTAGAGATTGGATAGATATATGGAACAATCGAAGATTGACGTTGGAGATAGGTTATTAATATTGGGCGATAGCGGTTAGAAGCACAGTCAAATATAGTTTTTTTTTTAAACTTTGTAATTACTTACAGTTTCCATATACATAATATTGCGAGTAAAATATAAAACCAAAATATTACATTAAAAATATTGCATATACTTGAACGTATCAAGTATATGCAATATTTTTAATGTAATATTTTGGTTTTATATTTTACTCGCAATATTATGTCAGTTTCACGTTGTATCCCGCATGTAGTATGATAGGCAGAGGTAGCCTGGTGTGAAGACATTCCGCTCCTCACTTTTAACCGAAATCTAGAGTCAATGCGTGTTAAGATGGCGTAATGGAACATAAATGGGAATTGAGAATAAGTTTTGAACCTGAGAATTCTGTTGTTCTTTTAATATTATTATAGTATTATGTGGCGGTTATGGTTTGAGATTACATTCGCGAAAAATATTTATTAATTAGTTTGAAAAAAAAACTGAATTTTGCCATCAAATATCTAAACAATATCTTTAAAACTATGGAAAGTAAAAATTTAATAACGCAACGAACGTAACATTAGATTTTCCATATAAAGATACATTGTAAAAGGTTAAATAAAAAAACAAACATTTTTGTAAATACTATAAACCAAGCTATAATTTATACAACATTATAAAACATTCAGAATATTTTCCGATACAATCCCATTAACCTGAAACAGCGGAATGCCGTGAGAGTACAGCATCGGAAAATTGGATCTACGATTTGAATGCACTCGTGTCGCCACTCACCACTCACCGCCTGCCGGGTCGTTAGTGCGTTTTTGTTCGAAAAATCTATGCTTTAGCAAAAAAAAAATGGCAAGAATTATGATTCGTATTATGAGGCCGTCGTGGTGCAGGGCCATAAAGGTGTGACTATAAAGCGATGGTTGTCGGTTCGGTCTCCACTCGGGGGAATAAATTACTGTTTATTAATATTTTTATTCCTGGCACCGTGAAAAAAGCCCGGCGTTCAACTCGGCGGCACTCAACACACAATGTCACCATATTCAGGTGGAAAGTGGAAGCGGAGTGTCTTGACACTATGCTCCCTATGACTACTCTGTAAGCCAATAAAAAAATTAAGATTCGATTTCTAGTTAGATTCGAGCCGTTTCATATTGTTTCTTCGTGTAAAGAGTGGCAGTGTATTAAAAATTCATAGTATATTGACTTAGTGAATGATAAATGAAATATGTAACAGATATACAGTAAACGCGCACAGTAAACTTGGATTTGAACCTAAAACCATCGCGTCGTGTATCTGACACGACGCGATGGTTTTAGGTTCAAATCCAAGATAAGGGAATGTGTGTATCAATGATACATACACATTTTTTCCTAATATTATTAAAAAAAATCATGTTATTTAAAAGCAGTTTAATATAATTGTTGAATAATTATGAAGATTGGTAAATTCAATAATTACTTTTAGCCAATTGTTCGCTTAGAGAAGCAACCTTGACCACAATTGTGGTTTATTTACGTATTCTCTCAACCGAAGTAATTATAGATAATAAAGCGTAACTCAGACATTATTTTAAAGAAATATATTTTAAAATATTACAACTATTCTGCCTACCCTGCTGTGTGCGGGATACAGCGTGAAGCTGATTTGATTTTTACAACCAAAAATCATAAGCAATCGAAACAGATAACTTTTTCATGTTAGGTGGCGAAACTTAATGTTTCCCATCCCTTAATTTTAATTCAAATATACTTATTCTTCAAATCATTCAAACAACAGAGCAGGCAGATGGAACCTAGTGTTAAGACACTCTGTTCCAAACTTTCTGCCGAATTTTGGAGGCATTGCGTGTTGAGTGGCAGAACTCAACGCCGCGCTTTGCATCGACACCAAATGGAAATATAAATTTAAGTAAATATTTCATCTCCTCGACTGGGGATCGAAACTAAAACGAGTCGGTTTTACAGTCACACTTTGTGCCCCTGCGCCACGACAGCTCTCATTCTCTTATGTTTTAGTAATTTTTAATAATACTAGCTTACACATCTTTGAATATTTATAGTGAATTTCGATTTAATCGTTCAAACATACATAATTCTTTAAAAGAACCAAAACAAAGCTTTAAAAAAATTTTAAAGGGCGCAAAATTAACTCTAAAAACCGCCCTTATTTACAAACAGCTCTCAAATTTAAGATAAATCTCGAAATCCCGTTTTTATTGATAAACTACACATCATATAATTTACTAACTATTTTAGTGCCTACATATTTTTTGTAGGCCAACAACAAATAATATGGTTATGACATTGAGGTATCAGCGTGGTAAATAAGTTGTTCTTATATAGAATAATAAGTGAAGATCGTGATCTATTTGCAATCGGTATTCCCATATAAGTATCTAATAACAACAAGGTCGATCACACGAAAGATATATTACCTACATCATACAATTCATTATGGCGTATGATTGTTGCAAAAAAAAGCCTTTTTTTCCAAGTTCGTTTTTTTCTTTTGTTTTTGTATCAGTAGTGTTATTATTTGAAGTTTTATAAAGATTTGTGTGAAGAGAAGCTAGTTATTTTACAATTTCTTGGATTCCATATTATTAATATGTATATAATATATGTTATTAATATGTAATTCGTTTTATATCGTTACTAAAATTAAATAATATTGAATATTATACGTATGTTTTAATAAATATATTTAAAATTGTATAACAATATACAAAGAAAAATATTAGTGTACTATTCTTATTCTTAATTCTACTAAATGTACTTAACATTTAACATGTCAGATATTTTGGACTATAGACACTGCACGAGCACGTACCTGAAACAGAAAAAATATTTTTATAATTAAAATTAAAATGTTTCTTTTCTAGCTTTAGGTTGTAATCACAACGTAGAAGGGCAGAGGAACTGGGAACCTAGTGTTAAGACACCCCGTTCCTGAATGGGGAACATGTTCCACACTTTCATTAACATAGGGCTTTGCCTCGTTACCAGAGCAAGAAAATAAAAATATGAAATATATAATTTCCATTGTGGGAAATGAACCCACAACCATCGCGATTACAGTCGCACGCTTGTACCCCATGCCACCACGGCGTCAAATTATAAATATAACTCGTTTTTTTTATACCAAAAAAGTTAAGTTAACACTTTCCGAATAAAAAAGCAGTAGTATACCCAATACTATGTATAATATTTTGATAAATATTACACGCACATAAATATAAAGTATAATATTCTCATGCCCTTTTTTAAACACAGACATATTACAAAACAATTATTAAGCAAACATCGCATGTTTAAACCAAAAAAGGTAAGACCAAAACCCATAAAAGAATTTCGAGGGGGCACAGAACAAAAAAGTGGTATCCCCAAATGGGAAGTAAGACCCATTGATTCATGTGGGAAAGTGGCTGTCCCTTTCTACAGAACTAAGTACAGGACCGGTTCTCGACACACTATTAAGTGAAGTACGCAAGTTGTATAACGAATGGTAAAAGGTAATTCACCGTAAACTACCGATACCGGGAAAAGAATGTAATGTGAAACGTTCAATGGATTCCTACGCACGCAATAATTACATATATTTCATCAATGTATGCGTGTCGTGATAAATTTTCTTATTAAATACCAGTTTCACGCTTTTCCCCCACATAGCACGGTAGGGAAACGGTTGGTATAAAAAGAACTTGGAGAATTTGCTTAAAAAAACTGCAGGTGTAGAGATAGTGAAAAGAACTCAATAGAGAAAGCTGCCGTCAATAAATATGTTATTTTATTCCAAAAATATGTGCTAGTTCTCAAAATATTTTTAATTTACTGTGCTGTTCAATTAAAAAAATCAAAGTATTTTTACGTTTACGTAAAACAAAACGTAATTTTTAGTAGCTTCTATTCTTTTATACGGCAAAAAATACTTTGGGGCTTTCTCGATTACTAGACCACGACGCAATAAACAATATCGTTAAACGTACTCCAATAAAACATCACAATTTAATTTAAGAGGGAACCTAGTAAAGTGGAAGTAACTATTCCGATTTGAGATCAAACTCACAACCGACACGTACAGGCTTTAAGTGATACTTTTGACGAATGTGCTACATTTTCTACCCATTCAAAAAGAGGATGTCATCATGTAGGCGTGTATGTGTGTATGTATAAGATAAAGTTTAAATTGGATAGTATTTAAATAAAATGGTCTATTTAAGCCCCTAAACACATATGCTAAATTTCGAAAAAATTGATTCACTAGTTTTATGAGATATGGATTCTATCAACTTCTAGAAGTGACATATTACAATATACATAGATATCTAGGTAATTAACAGATATTTAATATCGATTTATTTTTTAATTTGTTACAAACTTAACAATTGACAAATTTTTAACACTTTATCAAATAAAAATGATGAGAGAACGAAAAAAAATATTAGCAATAAATTGAAAGAAGCCCGTTCTCGATAGAGAAGATTTTTTTTTTGGAATCCCTACATAATCTCACTCGCGACGTGACTCGAATAATACTAGCCAGGAATTATGGTGTGCCGTATTTCAAAACGTAATTTTAATATTTGACTCGGTTTAGATAGGATGTTGGATGTTGAAACACTTTCCGAATAAGGAAAATGTCGTATGTGTAATTTAAGATAGGATTGATCAAATGTTTGGTTCAGTTTTATTGAAATATGTAAAAATAAAATAAATAAATCAGCTTCACGCTGTATCCCACATACAGCAGGGTAGGCAGAGGGAACCTAGTGTTAAGACACTCCGTTCCCCACTTTCTGCTGAATTCTGGAGGCATTACGTGTTGAGTGGCAGAATTCAAAGCCGCGCTTAACCTCGACACCAGAGCGAAGAAATGGAAATATAAATTTAAGTAAATATTTCATCTCCTCGAGTGGGGATCGAACCCACAACCAGTCGGTTTTGCAGTCACACCTCGAACCGCTGCGCCACTACCGGCCTCAATATTTGTATAATATCATAAATAATATTGTTTTTTTACTCCTAGACCTGCGGACAGCATTCGGCCTTTTGGACAGAGACAGCGACGGTCACGTAACACCGGCAGAGTTGCAGTTCATGCTTCGTAACTTGGGTATAGAGGTGAGCGACGAACTCATAGCTGATCTCATAAAGGATGCCAGTAAAACTGGTGAGTGATAAATACACAGAGTTTAATTACACCACGCTAGCATTTGTTATTGTGTCCATCATCTTTTTACAAATACATTATGTAGGTACCGCCATTAATCACTTGCTATGTATACAAAATTCTTTGTATTCTAAGAA
>JAAIXJ010001757.1:952406-971144 GCA_013403705.1 Heliconius hermathena
TTAAATTTATATTTCCATTTCTTCGCTCTGGTGTCGAGGTTAAGCGCGGCGTTGAGTTCTGCCACTCAACACGCAATGCCTCCAGAATTCGGCAGAAAGTGGGGAACGGAGTGTCTTAACACTAGGTTCCCTCTGCCTACCCTGCTGTATGCGGGATACAGCGTGAAGCTAATTTAATTTAATTTAATTCATAAAGCACCTGTATATTTTTTTAAAACACAATTAAAAAATCATTCTATGTATATATTCTATTATTCTCTAACTTTATAAATAAGTATTTTACCATTCACAATATAAAAACATGTGTGGTCCTTGCATTAGAGTATTAAAAGCTCTTAAGGCGTAAACTATAAAGTTTAAAATTTTACCACAGAATATAAAAGATATACTGATATGTAAAATGATCAACCATGACCCCATAGCACAGTATGAAAACAATGGTTGGAATTTGAATAGAATACCTGATTAGATTGCATTTTAATAGAGATAGCCTATCGTATTACTTGAATAAAGAGAAAGGGCCCTCTAGACAATTTATAAAATATCTCAATATAATAACTATAAATAGGTATTTAGAAAAATAGAAAACAAAAATTATTAAGCAGTAATATTAGTATTACAAAGGTAAACATGCAGATTTAATTTTATAGTAATAGGTAGATAGATAAATGATAATTTTACATATAAATAATTATATTAGTTAAATACAAAGTCATCGTGGCTCAGTGGACAGTAAATGTGATGATCGTAAGTTCGATCCCCACTCGAGACGATGATTTATTTTAATTTCCTTGTTCCGACAAAGAAAACGTGGGTTTGAGTTTCGCTTCTCAACAGAAAATGTCATGAATGCGGGAGAAAAGTAGAGATACATTCATAAATTATTTTTTATTGAAAAAACAGTTCAACATATTTCATAAATATACTATAAATCATAAATAACAAATCAACAACGGACGTTTGATAACTTGATCAACAATTATACACTCCTCGTGTGGTCTATAATGCAATTTGACACCTAAGTAGATATTAGCTTACAAAAACTATCATGGTGCAGTTGTGACATGGCGGAATGAACACGATCGTTGCAAGTTCATATCCTATTTGGCTTTGTTCTTTTAAATATTTCTTCTGTTTTGTGTTTCGCCAGCTGTTCTACCACATTGTCACAACCGTCTCCAAGGAAATGAGATGTCGAGAACGAGATGCTGGAAGGCTAATTCTGCATCTAACCTTCATATTTAGATATACAAGAAACATTATTTGTGTAAATATTTTTTTGGACTGTTTCAGACATGTGACCAAACTATCAGCGACTATTAGAACCAGTAGGTATGTAGGTTATATGTTTATACATGTGTACTTTCTTCTCTTATGTGCGATTACGTCATTTTGACGTTCAAAATGTCATGTCGAATCAATAATCAGAAGCAATTAAACATTCATTTTATATAATATTATAACCTATAACGCAAGTCATAAATTTTATGTAAGTAAAAGACTAAATACAATTGGCAATTGGATAATGAATTATTTCTGTCCGATCCGCTATTAGTCCATTCTGATAACATAATATAGCATATAACATAAATATAGTATATAGCATAAAGTGGCGGCGTTGAGTACCGCCGATGGACAGTGTCTCGATTTCTGATGACACAGAACGGAGATCCTCTTGCATAAAATATTGAATTTGCGAACCAGTGTCCTAGCTAACACGCCTAAACGGCCTAGCTAACTGTGCTACACTTTTCTAAGAAATATGAAGCATTATATCTATATAAAAAAACTAGGACAGTTTCAATGCATTTAAGAAGAACTCGAAAAGGTCAGCAAAATACCTAGGATTTAAAAACTTATATTCACGGTATATGAACTGAAGTATTTATCGACACGTGTAACGCCCACTTTTTAAGAGATCTGTTTGTCCTTATATCATTTATGTTATACAATACCCACAATGTATAATACATTTTCTCTTATCTTCAAGCATCGTAGTAAATAAATAGCAATCCCTCGAGTGATAATCGAATTCATATTCTTTCATTTTGAAAATACTATCTGTACCACTATAGATTTGTACCTACGCCTCTTGGAAACCGTCCAAGCTGTCTTATCGCTAAGCCATACGTTCTTTACTTCAAAACTCTTATACGCTTGTTAAAAATTATTTGCTTTGTAGAATCTCTACAGAGAGAGTTTTTTAAAAAATTCCGCTACCTTAACATAACTGCTTATTTATTATTTGGCAACAGAGATTACTATTTATAAGAAAAATAAACGTTTTAAAAGTGTTGAGGCCGTCGTGTCGCAGGGGTACAAGGATGTGCCTGTAACACGACGGTTGTGGGTTTGACCTCGACTAAGGGGAATGAATCATTATGTGCCACCAAGGCAGAAGCCCAGCGTTTAGTTCCGCTACTCAACACGCAATGCCTCGAAAAATTCAACGGAGTGTGTCTTAACACTAGGTTCCTTCTGCCTACCCTACTATATGCGAAATAATACTTAAATTAAAATATTTATCTCGCTACATATCTTAATTTAAAAGTGTTATTTCGCACTAAGAAAAGAAAATCTTAAATGTAATCTCTATTAAATATTACATGGCCGTGATATTTCACGCCGATTCGAGATTTCGAGTTGGTATTTAAACGAGACGCATTCCGCTCGTTCGTCAATTACATATTCGTGAAATGATGATTTCGTGCGATTAATAGTAACGAGATATTTTAATGTTTTCTTATATTTACCAGTATGTAAATTTAATTTTAATTTTATAGTTAAAATTAATCAGATTTACGCTGTATCACGCACACTGAAAGGTAGGCAGAGGGAAACTTGTGTTAAGTTCCCCTTTTTAATTTACTTTTTAATTTTATAGTTGTAATAATGGTACGTTTTAAATTAGTCCCTTTTGACTTTGACTGTAACACGATGTTTGTGGGTTCAAGTCCCACTCGGGAGAATTAATTATAACTTATTAATATTTTAATTTCTTTGCTCTAGCACGAAAAAGCGCGGCGTTGAGTTGCGCCACTCAACACGCAATGCCTCGAAAATTCGTCGGAAAGTGAGGAACGGAGTGTCCTACACGAGCCAAGTTAAATATTTTCTTTTTTTTTAATTATAAAACTGGTTCTCATATCACTTTCATTTTGCAAAAACCTTTCCGTGTAGCGAATTTAACAAAAAATATTATATCGAAAATCTTTACGTTGACGAATCCGTGCCATTATATTGTTGACACTATACAAAATCGAAAGTCAACACTCCTTATTCATTTTTACAGCGGAAATAAAAAGACGATGAGCGGATATTAAAAAAATGACTTTGTACAGCGTTGGCAAAAATGAATTTACCTTAGTATTGTGTGTTAGATGTTTATTTTAGATAATTGTAATGACTGCGGAATTTGTATTTCTCAACATTTTCCGAATTTAGCAGGATAGGTATAGAATACTGTTAAGATATTCTTTTTTCCGTTCTCCGCATTTCGCTTAAATTCCAGATTTTTTTATTGCTTTTAACGTTTTTCGGTTTTTTTTTCTTTTCTCCGCTCTGGTACACAAAAGTGTGGCTTTGAATTCTGCTACTGATTATGCAATATCAAATAAATTGGGCATAAAGTGGGCAATGCAGGTTACCAACATAGGTTCCTTTAGGCGTAACTTGCTATACGGGAAAAATCTCCACTACAGTTTTATTATTAAAAACAAAAAAATACATGTTAACTAGATTCAGAAAGATCAATGACCTATAATGTCTGGGCTATTAATATATAATAATGAAAACAATCTAGATGCTGGGTGGCGGAACTCAACGCCGCCTTTTGCCTCTACACCAGAGCGAAGAAATGAAAATATGAATTTAAATGAATATATTTTTTCGACCTCACAACCCGTTGCCTCCTCTATAGTTTACTTAAATATAAACATGATTAAACCAATATAAAACAGACACCGTAAAGTTTCCACAACGACGCGGCGGCCATTCATAAAACTCGACATGAATGAGTTAACAGATACTAGCTTCCCGGGAGGTTGCGCGGGGAGTTGCCGCGTGAAGCAGAGATGCAAATCAGTTTGAAGTACGAAAGTAAGAATTGTCTTGGGATATTTATATTTTATTTTTGTTTTGTTTTTTAGTCTTGTTTGGAATACGCGATGGTTATAGGTTCAATTTCAATCGTGAAAACTAGTTTAAATTAATTGGAATTGGCATAGTTCTGCCTATTTTGCTATGAGTGAATTTGATCAGAAACTATTTTTTGTGCAGCTCACGCATTCAACGGGGTAGACAAAGGAACATAGTGTTTAGACACTCGGTTTCTCAAGTTTTTAAGTTGGGTTGTGAAACAAAAATCATAATTTCTATTACCAGATTAGCAAAAAGAAAATAATTTTAGTATAATTCTAAGCAGCAATCGAACCCAGACTCTTCATACCATCGCATTCACAACCAGACATTTCTCAACTACCTCGATCGTCCCTTACATATGTATGCATATCCCATTCGCATATTAGATTACGATAGCGAGAAGTACTAGGTGGTTAATATTTTATTTCGTTTAGGGTGAAACGGGAAAGTATTTCGTTTAATGTTAACAAAAATTACACCCCGGGGACGTGGTATCGTGCTTAATATCGTATGGAGGTAAACTGCTCGGGCTAAAAGTAGAATAGAATTCGTTTCTTTATCAAGTATTTTCTAGATATTTATTTTATTTTCTAGGTTATTTTTACTGCCATTTTGATTTTATTGATATTTAACTCTAACTGTTTTTGTGCTGCACTTAAGGAAATATGATTTGTTTGTCCTTTTTAAAGATAATGTTAGGATGACCATCCGTCCGAATCGCACTTGGACGGTTTTGAGATTTAAATCTATTTCGGGCCTATATTTATATTCAAAATGGAGTTTCACAAATATCTTTAGATAAAGTGCAGCGTTAAGATCCGTCCACAGCATTTTCCCACTTATAGTATGCAAAGATGCTCTCCGCCTACTCCGTAAAATACGTATTGTGTGTAACAATGAGAACAAAGAAATTATATATATATATATACGTAGTTTTCATTCGTAGTAATTATTTATCTTGTTAATGTGTGCAATTCATTATTATGATATCAGTCAATGAACCAGCAAAGTGAGCAAAGATTAATTTCTTAATAAAACAAAATTTTGAATCATTAAAAGAATTGAGTGAGGTCGTCGTAGTGCAAGTGCATATTGCAAAAGCGTTCGACGAAGCGTTCGTTGTTGGGGATTCGATTCCACGCTCTGATTGCCTCACGAGGCAAAGCGCGGCGTTCAGTTCCGCTACTCAACAGCAACACACAATGCCTCGAGAATTCGGCGGGAAATAAGGAACGGAATGTCAGTGGTTCCCAGGTTCCCTCTGCCTACGCCACTATGTGCGATATAGCGTGAAGATAAAAAATTAAAAAACTTGATTTTAATGATAACCTTTTGTAAATATAGCTAGACTCAATTAAGTTTGGAGAACATCTTACGAGATAAACAAACAGAGCATAGTGCTAAGTCACTTAGTTTTGTACTTACAGTTCATATGGATATTGGACCTACTTCAAAGGCAATACTTAAAACCTTAATCGAAGAAAATACCTAAATTACAATATGGGATACGAACCTACAATTATCAGAAATTTGCAAATATATAATTTTAGTGAAACTTCCATCTCGAAATGCTTTTCAATGGTTGATTAAATACCATTAATCTCGTAACGTCGGCCTGTCCTTATCTAAATAGGCAGTGAAAACGAAGTTCAGCTCCGTTTCGAGTTACTTGATAAACCACTTTCGCGTACATCAGTTGCATGCGATTGCGATTTAATAATAGTTTTTACTGCGCAAAAAAATTATTGCTCTTCACGAAAGACGGGGTTTTCGAGATATGGACGAGACAAATCCATACATATACATACATATAAATTTAATTATGTTTTTAAATACTTGGACGGAAACAGACTAGTCAATTGGTTTTAGCTAGCTACGCTCTCTTTTACGTGTGACTTCGTCGCTACTCAGTTGAAAATAGAACCAAAAAGTTATATATGACATATTCCCAAAATGGGGTACATTGAAACTATTAACGTAATTTTATACAGCCTATTATATACTTCTACATATCCAAGGCCAGTCGTGGCGCAACACCACGAAGTGTGACTGTAAATTCGACTGGTTGCGGGTTCGATCCGCACTCGAGGAGATGAAATATTTACTTAAATTTATATTTCCATTTCTTCGCTCTGGTGTCGAGGCAAAGTGCGGTGTTGAGTTCTGTCACTCAACTCGCAATGCCTCCAGAATTCGGCAGAAAGTGGGGAACAGAGTGCCTTAACATGTGCAAAATGCATATGTGCAAAAATGTTGTATATATTTAATGGTATTTCTTATGTTTACTATAATTAATAAATATCTAAATACTTTCATTCTTAAATAAATAATTCAAGTACTCTTCTAATACACATTATATAAAACTTTGTTTTGTGACCCACAAACTACCACACTATGTTATAGTAAAAGTAAAATACATAAAAAAGGGCAAGAATACGTTAGCATATATAAAAAAAGTGCAAATACTTAAATCCAAGAGAAATCGCAGGTGAATTTCTAGTATTCTAGAGCGTAATAAAACCAGGGAAAACGAAACAAGTTCGTGTTTTCAAGAACATTGCGAAAAATTTAAGATTCTTACCCAAATTACAGCCGCATGAGTGTTTTTTTATGACGCGAGGAGGGAATGCGTGGCCTTTAAAGGAATATTTGAATTACTCCTCTTTGTTCGCCTTTGTACAATTTTGTTAATTTTTTTTGTTAACTTATTGGATATTAGAGGCCAGTCGTGGCGCAGGGGCACAAAGTGTGACTGTAAAGTCGACTGGTTGTGGGTTCAATCCCCATTCGAGGAAATGAAATATTTATTTTAATTTATATTTCCATTTCTCCGCGCTGGTGTCGAGGCAAAGCGCGGCATTGAGTTCAGCACGCAATGCCTCCAGAATTCGGAAAGTGGAGAAAGAGTGTCCTAACATTAGGTTTCCTCTGCGTGAAGCTGATGTTGGATATTATAGGATACAGTACAAAAACAAACGTCATCGCTAAGGTTCCTCTTGAAATGAGCTAAAATATTTTTTCTTCTTTAGGTTGAACATATTTTTTTGTATAATTCATCAAAAATCGCAAGTTTTTGTAAAGGTCTAACAAACTAACAAAGAGAACGTATTCAACATTTTCATTTATTATTATTTGTGATGATCTAGCTGTTCTACAAAACACAAATAACGAAAAGTGAATTTTTCATTTAGTTTAATACAATAAATTGTTGTTTACTATCTAAAGCATCTTTTCTTTCAAAGTAATTTATAATACAAAAAGAACTTGTAATCTGTAAATAAAATCAGGTTACACATAACAAAAATAACGATATTGTATATTATTTAAAGATAAGATATCATATATATAATCATTTATAAGGTGTCGTAAAGATAGAAAAAATATAATAGAAAGATAAAGAAGAAAAAAGAAATGAAAATCGACGCAATAATATTCGTTTCCGTCGCCATTAAGAAGGCTTAATTCGATTTTAATATTCATTCTGTTTGCACCTTTACATTTTCTTCAGCTTCCTTTATAAAACATATCTTACTTCACATTTATTTAGATAATTTTTCAAAGTTCAAAGTAAAAAAAAAATAAAGTACCCGCTACCGTAAAACTCTGAGTGTACTGCAAAATGAAACCAAGAAAAAGGTTTTTTGAATGTGGAAAATCCTTACTTAGTATTTACTAAAAAAGAAAATAACAATTTTTTTTACTGAGTTTCATATAAACTATCATATTTACTGAGAAAAGTGAAAACTGGAATATATGCGTCAAAAAGTTCATATTTTTATTTATAAATAAAAATCAGAAATTAAGCTGAGCTTAATAGTTCCGTTTTCTTATATAAATTTTATGGAAAAATTTAAATGATTTGTGGCCGTCGTCCAGAGGCCTCAACGTGTGACTGTAAGCGCGAAAGTTTTGAGTTCGATTCTCACTCTGTTAACCACTCTGGTAACAAGGCAAAGCGCGGCGTTGAGCTCTGCCACTCGGCGAGGGATGAGGGACGGAAGTGGTCTAAATGGGCAACGGATTGTAATAACACTAGGTTCCCAGGTTCCCTCCGCGTACCCTACTATGTAAGAAATACAGTTTGAAGCTAAAGAGTAAGATATTTCAAGAAATACATAAATACATATAACTACACTATTCCAACACAAACCAATCAAGAAGTATATAACTCGCTGCCACCGTAAAAGTGACCATAGCTAGTTTGACGGACAACATATCGATGGTGTGAGGAATGACTCATACATAATTTTCCATTAAAGAAAGGCACGGCGTCAAAGAAAATCAATCATTTTACCGCTTTTACTTCACTTCATTTTTTTATAAGCAAATATACTTTAGCATTTGTTTAAAAAAATCTACCTAAAACGCAAAATATTCGTAAGAAGTATTCGAGAGAAAGTACATACTGTAATGAAAGTCAAACTTCGGTAATGAAAAGTGAAAAGTAAAATTTTTCTTTGTTTACGTTTGGAGTATGTGATTTTCTTTTTTTTTTCGGGTTTATCCCGCGCGCTGTATCCCGCGTGTAACAAGGTAAGGAGAAAGAGAATAGTGTTAAGACACTCAACGCGTGAGTGGCGGGTCTCAACGCCGCGCTTTACCTCGAGACCAAAGCGAAGAAATCAAAATATTAAAATTATGTTAATTTAATATATGTAGGTATTGTCAACAAGACCTACATATATTACGAAATACAAATAACATTGCATATGTAATATATGTTATATTCTAAATTAAATTATGCCAACAGAAAGAGAGATATGTTAGAATCAAAAAACCCATACATTTCCATAAATTCATTTTAGACAGGTCGCCATAATTCATTTTTTTCTTCACCGCTTTTTGATACTGCATAGCAAGGTAGCCAAAGGGTATTGCGTTTCAATATATAGCGTTTTCTATATTACGTTTTGAGATTTGAGACATTGGTGCTAAGAAAGTGGATATTATTGCAACGCTTTTCTTATCACAGAGGTGTGTCATCTCTCTCTCTCAATCAAAATAATAATAAAATTAATAATAAATATTTATAATTTTCAATGCCAGTAGTGGCGCAGGGGCGCGAAGCGTTTGTAGGTTGTGGGTTCGATTCCCAGTCGAGGAAATGAAACATTTAATATTTTCATTTCATCAATCTAGTATCGAAGCAAAGCGCAGCGTTGAGTTCTGCCAATCAACACGCATTATCTCCAAATTCGGCGGAAATTTGGGAAATGTCTTAATGGGAATGGAGGGTTTTAACACTACAACAGCATAACGCTAATAAAAAAAAATACATAGAAAAATATATAAGTAGTTCACTTGTAAACCAAAAGACATAAAACATATAATATATTAACTCTACATTCGATATGGAATACTTAACGTTATTCCAAAACAAACAAACAGTCGACGTCATTAATACATAACATCTGTAAAAACGCCGAGTGATTATCAATTTATGGAAATAAGACTGTTTGTAATGCGAAAGAGGCGCATACTTCAGGAACACTTTCTTTGCCTTTCATCTTTTTGTATGTATTAGCATTGNATTTATATTTCCATTTCTTCGCTCTGGTGTCGAGGTTAAGCGCGGCGTTGAGTTCTGCCACTCAACACGCAATGCCTCCAGAATTCGGCAGAAAGTGGGGAACGGAGTGTCTTAACACTAGGTTCCCTCTGCCTACCCTGCTGTGTGCGGGATACAGCGTGAAGCTAATTTAATTTTATTTTTTTTCGATTCCAGTAGTGGCGCAAGGGCGTGAAACGTGTGACTGTAAATATGTAGGTTGTGGGTTCGATTCCCACTCGAAGAAATGTATTATAATATTTAAAATTTTCAAATTGGGAAACGAGAGTGTCTTAATGGGAACGGAGGGTCCTAACATTAGGTTCCCGGGTTTTCTCTGCCTACCTTTCTATCTGCGGGATACAGCATTACGCTAATAAAAAAATATATTCTTTACATAAAAAAAATATAAAAGTAGTTAGTTCATTTGCAAACCAAAAGACATAAAACATATCATTTATTATCTCTACATTCGATATAGAACACTTAAAGCTATTCCAAAATAAACAAACAGTCGACGTCATTAATACATAACATCTGTAAAAACGCCGAGTGATTATCAATTTATGGAAATAAGTCTGTTTGTAATGCGAAAGAGGCGCATACTTCAGGAACGCTTTCTTTGCCTTTCATCTTTTTGTATGTATTAGCATTGAAAAAGAGATTTATTAAGATATTTTTCCGTTAAGCTAATGTAAAGCTTAGATAGTTCTAAATATTATAACGATTTTTTTTAACTAGGTTCTGTTTATTTTTGTTAACATATAATATGTAAACCTAATGTATATTTAGAGTGTTACGTACTTTAAAACTTCCATACAAATATATATATGTAAATAAATGGCTATCGGTAATAGACTCATATCATGTCATACTTGAATCAGCCTGTTTAAGTAACAATCACGACTTAAAAATTATTTAAAGTACGCCAATTTATGTTTATACATATCCGAGTTAAGAAAACAAAATGTTTCCGCTTTAAATACTTTAAATTAAAAATTAAATTAAATTAGCTTCACCCTTCATCCCGCACACAGCAGGGTAGGCAGAGGGAACCTAGTGTTAAGACACTCCGTTCCCCACTTTCTGACGAATTTTGGAGGCATTGCCTGTTGAGTGGCACAACTGAACCCCTCGCTTTGCCTCGACACCAGAGCGAAGAAATGGAAATATAAATTTAAGTAAATATTTCAACTCCTCAAGTGGAGATCGAACCCACAACCAGTCGGTTTTACAGTCACACTTTGTGCCGCTGCGCCACGACTGGTCTCAAGTAGTAAAAAGTACTTTCTTTCCTTTAATGCGAAAAAATCATAAAAATTATATTATAAATAGGTACAACTTTACGTTACACAACGGTTGTCGGTTCACAATAGTCAAAAAGTGTAAAAATATTTAAAAAAAATACAATTAGATTTGTTAGAACAAGTACCTAAGCCTTATCAGACGCAATTTAGTCCAGTTCTTTTGACTTCAACAAAAATGCTGAATTTCTCTTTTAAGTAAGTAAATTTTGCAAGTCGATGTGGCTTCCTAGATTACAAGACCGTCGTTATGGAGTGTAAATTTGGACGTTAGTATGGAAATGGTCTGTTGTAGACGTCTCTTCCTTCCAAATCTTCCGCAAGGGACAAGTTATTGGTAGCTGGTAAGCACATCTGCTTTTATTAGGCTTTTCGTTTGAAACTTCTACTGAAAGTTTCTTTTTTAGGGCTAAGATAAAATTCTAAATACATACCCCATGTGTATATCAGATAAAATAAATAAAAAATATTTTTCAAAGATTATTGCGCACAATTTTGTCTTTGAAAACAATTTGTTCATTTAATTCACCCGTTTTTAAATTTAAGTGTGGTTCCAAGCAATTTGTCACGTATTCTCATTATATAAAAATGAATTCTGTTTTGATAAATCGTAAAGGTGCGATAAATACGAACAATTTTATTTTGCAAATAAAATTATATCAGCTTCACGCTGTATCCCGCACACAGCAGGGTAGGCAGAGGGAACCTAGTGTTAATACACTCCGTTACCCGCTTTTCACCGAGTTCTGGAGGCATTGCTTGTAGAGTAACAGACTTCAACGCCGCGCTTTGCCTCGACACAAGAGCAAAGAAATAAAAATATAAATGCAAATAAATATTTCATTTCCTCGAATGGGGATCGAACCCACAATTTTACAGTCACACTTTGTGCCCCTGCGCTGGCCTGAATATACAATTATTATTGCAATAAATATAAAAATATTATAAATTTATAGTAATTAAGTATAGGATGCTTAAAATATCACTGTCATAATACAAGCTGCAAATTAAAACTTTCATATAGAAAGAAGCTGGTTTCTTTACATTTTTTTGCAGAGACACGTCTTGCTTGAGGCTAGGACAAATTAAAGAGTCGTCACAGAATTTACAAAGTTTTAGTAAAAACTGACAAATTAACCGTTTTCCTCAGATTTCCGTTTTTTTTTCATTTGAATTCTTAATTAATGTAAATATAAAGGCAAAAAAGCAATCAAAGTCGTTTTTAAGTAATTACATGATGGTTGTGGCTAATAAGTAATTATGTTCGGAAAAATATTTAGTTTCATCATGTTTTCGTATGTGGTGATGTATTTGTTTTCGAAGTGTAGTGTTGAGTTCCACCATACTCCTCGCAATATCTTTTTATTATTATATAATTTCCGCTAAGGAAGGGTTATGTTTTTCGCGCGTATCTTGTATGTATTTATTATTCTTTATTACCTCATATCTCCAGAACCGCTGAACAGATTTACATAATTAAAGTATCATTAGATTTGTATTAGCAGCCCAAGTGTTCTTAAATAAGTGACGTTAAATAAAAACAATCATGGCGGCTGTGGGACGCCATTGGACTTAGTGAAAAAAAAAAAAATCGTTTCAAATACCACATTATGGGAATCAAATTCAAGAGCTCACTACGAGGATTTCAAAAAGGTATATCATGATTATGATTACCATAATGAATTCTAACAAAAAAGTGAAAAAATAAAAAAATATTTGTAAAAACAAAAACCCCGACTGCATAAAACTAAAAAGAAAATAAACAAGTCCAATAGTTTATTAGGATTAACAGTCGGGACCTATAAGTAATTCTTCAATCAATAAAATCTTTACCAGGAACCCCGCATAATTTAAAGAGGTCCCGACTGTTAATCCTAATAAACTATTGGGCTTGTTTATTTTCTTTTTAGTTTTATTCAGTCGGAGTTTTTGTTTTTACAAATACTTTTTTATTTTATTTTTCTATGCCCTCTCTTTCCTAAACTAAGAGTAATAGAAAGAAAAAATGTAAAAAAAATTGAACGGCGAGGTAACTTCTAAATCTTTAATAATTATTTGTTATTAAAGGATTATTTTAAAAGTAATAATTGTTTTAATTAACCATTTACTTAGATAACATTACAACAGAGCGAAGAAAAGAAAATATAAATGTAAATAAATATTTCATTTCCTCGAGTTGGGATCGAATCCACAACCAGTCGACTTTACACTTTGTGTCCCTACGCCACGACTGGCCTCATATTCATTTAACTGACGATCAATAACTTACATTTTCATAAAAAAAAGACTATAATAGCCCTGACCTACAGACTATACGGGTGCCTACGGGTTCTACCCGTATTGAGGGACTGTTATTATTCCGGTCATTTGAGCGTTAGTGAGGTCTACATTAAATTGTGATTGATCGTACACCGAACGCCATAACGATTGATCCCTGATAGACGCGTATTAGTTTTATTGGAGAAACAAATGTAAGCTTTTATTTAAATTATGAAACAAATTGGTTATGTTAATAAAAACATAAAAAATATGTTAACTTATATAAAAGATTTACTATATATTCAAGGCAAAGCCTGACACTAGAAGTAGTGTAATTTTAATGCAAGAAAAATATTATATTTATTAGTTACGGTCACTCTGGCAGAGGTCGCACGTTTCATTTACAAAAAACCGTTGTAGTACATTTTTTTTTTGTTTTTTATTTCTTTATTTATAGTGTACCACGTTCTTAATATTTGTATGGACTACGGAGCAAAAAAGAGAATGCCGCCGTGCCGCAGTTGGCTGTGGCTTCGATCATCAATCGCAGAAATAATTATATTTAATTAATTTTCATTTCTCTAAAATAGATGGCGGATAGTGAGCGGTAAGTGAAATGAAGAGTATTTTAACATTAAGTTTCCTATGCCCATTATGCTATGCGTGTTTTTTTAGAGCAATAAACTATGTATATCAATAGTAAAATATCATAAATTATTTCTATTAATTATTTGAGACTGTCGTGGCACAGAGGCACAAGCGTGCGACTGTAATTGCGACGGTTGTGGATTCGATTCCCACCCGCGGGTATAAAATATTTAATGTTTTCATTTCTTCGCTCTGGTAATCAGGCAAAACGCAGGGTTGAGTTCCTCTACTCAACGCGCAATGCCTCAAAAATTCGGCGTTAAGTGGAGAACGCAAGTGTCTGAATGGTTAACGTAGTGTCTTAACACTAGGCTCCCTCAGCCTACCCTGCAGAATGCAGCATAATGTTAAAAAAAACTATATCATTTAAAATAATACAATATAGGTATAATAAAACACGTATAATAAAATATGAGTATACCTTTCAAACAAAACTGCAAACCGTTATATGTATATATTATCACAAGTGTTTTTTTTCCTACTTCCGTTATTTAGATATATGCGTACGTAATGTAACACTAATGGCGCTGCCGCAATGCGATTATAATTTTTATCATATATGTAAATACTATGAATAAGTATATTTTAAATGCATTTACATAATTTTAACTTGTTAGCAGGGAAAATAAATTATTTTAAGTGACTTTTAAATTTAATATTAGCGTCGCGCTATCGGAACTAAGTTGTGGTGTGCCTTGCTGTAATGCTCGTTAAACATATATGTTTTCTTTCATTTTTGTTCAGGTTTCTCTATATTTCACATTCAGCCGGGTACAAAGAGAGCAGGACTGAGAAAATGAAGCTAGATTCATTCTCTCCAAGTGAACCGAACCCTAAACAGTAACATTTACAGCCACATCGCCACGATAGCCTATTATGTATGACAACATTTTTAATGAAAGACGATACAAAATTTTCATAGTTTACAATGTTTCTTTTATATTTATAATAGAAATTTCAGTTTTATTTGGATTCGTGATAGATAGAGAGTAAATGAAACGGTAAATGGTTACGTTATTAGTTTTTATCAGCTTCACGTTGTGTGTAGTGTTAAAAAACTTCGTTTCCCATTTTCCGCCGAATTCTGGAGGAATTGCGTGTTGAGTGGCGGAACTTAACGCCACGCTTTCCCTCGACACCAGAGGGAAAAAATAAAAGTATTAAATATTTCATTTCCTCGAGTGGGGATCGAATGTAATATTTTTTTCTACCCTTCCCATTATTGTACACAGGGTGGTAAAACCAAAGTCAGACAATACTGGTAATTCTTATATACAAGGAGCGCTGCTAACTACTTGATAAAACAAGGGTGGATAGACAGATAAGCAAATTTATAGTAATATAAATTGTTCAATCTACACTGTCTTCGCTTTTCTTATAATATCTATTTGACAAACGTTTAGATTTCTGTACAAATAATTTAGTCTAACGACTTATTTTAATGAATAACAGTAATATTTTTTTTCGCAGCTTCACGTTGTATTCATATAACAGGGTAGGCAGAGGGGATCTAGTGTTAAGACACTCCGTTCCCTACTTTCCACCGATGTTTTTGCCTTTACCAAGGGTTTACCCGAGTGGGGATCGAACTCACAATTTTCGCGTTAAAGTCACACGCTTGTGCCCCTGCGCAACGACGGCCTTCAATTTATTTTTATTATTATTTATTCTCATGCATTGCTCCAATTTTATAGAAAATTTCCTTAACCTAATGAAAGAACACCTTGCTCTATACTTTATTGCCTAATTTTTAATGATAGTGACTTCACTGATATAAATAAAAGTAGAAACTCTTTCACAAATCAAATAATATTAAACCTCAAACGTACTTTAAAGTATTAACCAAGTAATATAAAACAATAATAATAATTAACGTAACTCACAATCATTGTAAAACACAAAATAACAGACTTACCCATCACGATTACCAACAGTTAAGTAAGGTAAGTAATAAAGTAAATAAACAAGGGTAATTATCTCGGTAATCTACGAATCGCAAGGTGTGGCGGGCGTGGTGCCCTACTTTTTGATATCTCGCGAAACAATTTTATTAATGTGCTCACTAAAATGAAGATAGAAATAGATAGATATTTTGATGTCGTTATTTAGATATTTTTTTTTGTATTGTACTGGAAAAAGTTATGCATCTGAATAAATTTTAAGTAAAAAGTGAATCTATTCGTCGATGGTTTGAACAGGTGTACACGGTGGTAGTTAATTCTAATTCATTTGTGTTCTTCTTCTTCGTTCTTTATAGAAAAAACGAGGTTAAGTTAGGTAAGTTATAGTAGGAAATAAAAAAATATATATAGAATATTATTACCTAAACCTATTCGTCAGTTTGTTCATCCGTATCAAAATATAGAGTTTTGAAAGAAATAAATAAGAACTTGTTTCATTGACATCTAATCTAACCTTATTTTTTATAAAAATATATGACGAAAACATTAAAATAATTATATCCTATTCATATTATAAATATAACATAGGTATATTTTATATCACTTTCACTTTACCTACATTCGTCAATCGTGTCAGTCTTGTCAGTGGACCGGTCTGTTTGAAAGTGTACCCAAAAGTTGTGACATAGTGTTACATTAAAACTTTAATTTATAAATAAAATATAATAAAATTACTTTATTTAAGTCAATCTAGTTTTTTATCTATTCCACTTTTTTGTATTGAGGTAATTTAAACGGAAAGATATTTATANTAATATTAAGTAAAAATTTATAAAATTGTGTTAAAAATAAATAATACTTAGAATAATAAGCAAACAATTTTTTTTCTAAATATAGCCTTAAGAATAAAAAAATACATGTTATTTTTTAAATTAAAAAGAAATAGCCGAAAATAACTCGAATTTAAAGCCTATTTCGTTAAAACAAACAAAATTAAAACTCAATCCGGCCAGCATTTGTATTTCCAAAACACCACAAACGCAGGCGGCTATACCTAGTCTATTTGCAGCGGTTAATGACCCTTATCGTCTCTATCAGGTAAATATTTACCCTGAAACAGGCGCTCCCCTGATACTTCCCGCTACAATGTTTGGGGGAAAATTTAGGAATTTCCACTTAGTTTCCTTATTAAGAACCAAATTTAATTTCGAATTTTGTATCGAAAATATTTATTTATCTTATTTTTTTTGTTATATTTGATACAAAACTTACTGTTTTGTGAGACCGTAGTTGTGCAGTGGTACGTAGTGTTTTGAAAATTTACCGGAATAGAGAATGATGGAAAGAAAGAGAAAAGAGAAAGTATGAAATGTAAAAAAAACTATTGTACCTACATACATAAGTGCAAGCAAATTTATTTATTGCCTAATCCATTTTTGAATGATAGAAATTAGAAAGCAATTTAATGTTGGAAGTAATATTCACCTTGAAACGTGGTTAAACGATACTTTTTGCAATTTAACATTGTGGTATTATTCCTATATGGTGATTATTGTGGTATTATTCCTATATGGCATGCATATATTTTTTTATATATGCCGTCGTGGCATATTAGGACAGCGCCTGACTGATTCACGACGAAAATTCGACGAAAAATGGCCAGGCCAACAGCCAGGTTTGAAAACAACTAAACATGTATATGTAAGTAGGTATGTCACAAGACCAGCAGAATCTATTTCGATCGCCCTTAATGGTTTGAGCACAGAAATAACGTTCCAGTTAGAAGGTATAAACACTATTAATTCGGTGTCACTCCCAATTTTCTTACAAAAAACACTGCCTATTCATTTGTTTACATACGAGGTGGGTCAAGGGCGAAATTTAAATATACTAAGATATAACATAGAATGATTTAATTATAGCCCATTGAAAGATGGATGGCAAAGATGAATAAGGAGGGAGTAAAGAAATTTACAATGAACCCAGCATTAGATATATGCATTACTATATAGCAGTGATTCTCAACCTTTTTTTGTTGCGGCACATATTTAACAATTACATAATTTGACGGCACACAAAGAAAAAGATAAAAATTATTTACTTATTACAACACACTGCATAAATAGTTTATGACAAAAATTTTAAACATACGAAATAAACTAATATATACTACAATAATAACTGAACGTTTATTAAGGGATTAATTACAAGCTAATAATAAAAATGACAATGCTACTCTCATATCGTCTTCTACATTTAACAATCTTGATCTTTTTTAGTTTTAATGTTGTGGCTAATACTGAAAATCCGAATTCACACAAATAAGACGTGGAAAATTGTAATAATATGTTTAAACCTTTTTTGGCTATCATTGGATAATCGCATCTAATGTTAATCCAAAATGAATTAATTGATTCTTCTGAATGTTTTAAAATTAAATATTTTTCTTTTTAAATTATATATTAGGTCCTTGAATAAGTTATCGCTGTTTTATTTTGTTATAATTTAAAATATAATGCTTACAATGACATTACTCAAAGTATTGTCCATCATTAGATACCACTTTTTCCTATCTTTCTGGTTGCAATTGAATCCCCTGTCGGAAAAACGACTCATCTTTCGAGGCAATCCAGGAATCAAGCTATTTTTCGGCTTCTTCAAAAGAATGGAAGCGCTGCTCGCTTAAACCGTGCGCCATCGACCGAAACAAGTGGTAATCGGAGGGGGCTATGTCCGCTGAATACGACGGGTGGGGTAGAACTTCCCATTGAAGTGTTTCCAGGTAAGTTTTGACTGGTTTTGTCACATGTGGCCGAGCATTATCATGTAATAAAATCACTTTGTCGTGTCTCTGCTCGTATAGTGGCCGCTTTTCTTTCAGAGCGCGACTCAAACGCATCAACTGAAGTCGATAGCGAGCTCCCGTGATAGTTTCATT
>JAAIXJ010001757.1:971998-1055717 GCA_013403705.1 Heliconius hermathena
CTAATGCCTTGAGTTCATTCAAATGACGATAACTTTTTTTTTAATGAACCGATTTTGATGAACCAAACTTTAGAACCTAAGTTGAATTAAAACAAAGCAATTGGTGAAATTTTCAAGTAAATCGGTTCAGTAGTTTCAGAGAAATGCGGACAACAATATGTCGACAGACAGACAGACAGACAGACAGACAGACAAGAAATTCAAAAAAAATCTTTTTGCTTTCTATTATTCTTTTTAAGTGTCCCTCTATCCATTTCAGTCAAAATTACTAAATGTACAGACAAAATATTTTTACTGTCTTATTATACATAGAGATAATAATAATTAATTCCCCCGAGTGGGAATCGAAACCATAACCGTCGCGATTATAATCACATACTAGTGTCACTGCGCCACAAAGGCTTCAATACTTTAGTGCATATGTATACATATGTTTTATATAAGATTGAGATCAATTCATAGATTTTCCCCGTATGTCCAATGCTTGAACTGCTATTTAATCTGTAGCAATGACTGATAATAAATGTAAAAATAAAATCAAATTTTAAATGTAGCTATAAATAAAAAACACGGTACGTTGAGCAATAAATGCAGATTACAAGGGTCTCCCTTATCTGCAATTCCAGAGCTTCGATCCGGCAAGGGTTGTGAAATCTAAACGAGGGTGAGAGGACCTATATTTTTGTCATGCAATTAGGATTACTTTTGGTATGATGGTATGATAATGTATTTAGATCAATGTTTGAATGGTGAAGATGATAGTGGGTTCAAAGTCACTTAAATTAATATTTCACTTTAAATAAATAAAAGTTAAGTAGTTTCACGCTGTATCTCACAGATAGAAGAAAAGGCCGAGCGAATCTCATCTCAGACATTCCGTTGCAGCACCGTCCAATTTTTTAAAAATTGTGTTGAGTTACCGAATTCATTTTCGCGCTTTATCTTGATAATAGAACGAAGCAATGAAAATAAATTATTCCCTCGAGTGGAAATTGAACCCACAATCATCGCCTTTACCGTTGCCTACGACGGCCTCATGTATATTTTATTAATTATTGTATCTAATAAATATGTTAAGGTATCCATGATATGTAATGCTAATCGAATACACATCCGTCGCCATACAACTAACGACATTATAATTACAAGATAATTAATAAAAAATATTGACATTTCAATCAAGTTTTACCATTTTTGTAAACACAGAAATGGTATTAGTCCTATTTTGTAAATTACGGTATTTTAATAGAATTTTTTATTTGTTGTAGAAGGTCCATCGTGTTCTAAATGCTGGTAGCGAACAGGAAACGACCGCATTTCGCGCTCAACGACTTAGACTATTAGGCTGGACGTCTGTCCACAAACGTATAACGTTTACCTATATTTCCATCGTAACATTTTATTTTGGTTGACATTTTGTTAAATTTTTGTATAGGCATATTAGTACAGAATATCTTACTTCTTACTTATATTATATATGTAAAAGTTTGTGAGGATGTATGTTTGTTCCGTTTTCACGTAAAAATTACTTAACAGATTTAGTTGAAACTTTTCAGTAATGTAGTTGATACATCAGAAACACGTACAAGCTATATTTTATTTAAAATATTGGTTATAATATAACAATAAGTTTATGCAAGCTAAGCCACGCGTAAGCCGCTGGTAATTAATAATTATATACAAATATTGAATAGTTGTGCTACAATCATGTGATTTTTGTATAAAACAATTTTTCGTAAATGAAAATAAACATAATATCATTTTTTTATATAAAACTGTACGTTTTGGATATCATTTTTCATTCGTATGGCTTGGCAGTCAGAGTGCTTGGACGATTTCTGTCGCGGGTTCAAATCCCACTATATTCAATTTTTTATACAAATCAAATTAGCTTCACGCTGTATGTAAATTAATATAAGCTTTCTAAAAAAGTATTTTTCTTTCCTAAGTGTGTAACACTTTAAAATTATTTAAAATAAGCAGAATTTAACTCTGTTAGTTGTATAATTACAAGGGAAAAATATCTTAATCTTTATTATATCTAATTCTCAACAAATATCTACACATTTTTTTTAGCTTCACCTTTTATCCAACACGTAGAAATAAAATAGACGACATAAGAAACCTGGGAAACTGGTGTTAAGACGCTCTGTTCCCATTAACATACTTCCGCTCCCCACTTTCTGTCCAATTCTGGAACAATTGCGTGTTGAGTGGCTCTCTTTACAAAATATTAAATATTTCATTTCTTCGAGGGGGAATCGAACCCACAACCTGTCGCGTTTCAGTTGTACTCTCGTGCCCCTTCGCCAAGACTGGCCCTCCTACTTAATTTAACCAGCCAAATGTAATACCAGAAAAAACTTGACCATTTAACCGTTCTCGTTAAATGTATGGTAAATACTTGCGTGACTGGCAAATACAACTAGCAGTTCACTTACTATGTTGAAATATACATCGAAAAAATTTTCCTCAACGAAACAGGAATTTCCCACAAATATGTCGCATTTTAATGTATATTTAAACATATATACATGTTTGCTATTTATCTACACGCATTCTTACAAATAAAAAATTATAAATTTCTTTCTATGACTTAATATGGTTTAATTACTTTTACTCACTTTCCGCTATAAATAAGAACCCGTTGGTTTCGTTTAAATAGTTTTTACTTTTTAGCTCTATGAACCAGATTAAAGTGAAAACACAATATACCTACATACGTACTCAATGCGTAGTAATTAATTTTGATTTTAAATAAAATCTCTATAATAACATAATCGTTTATCGTCAAAGTTATTCTTATGGGTAAATTATATTTTGTATATAGACTTTGTATAATATTGAGATAATCAATAATATAATGAATTTAAATGTTTTATTTTTAAGTTTTACACTGTATCTCGCACTTTGCACGGTTGGGCAGAGGGAACCTAAGAACATAGTGTTAAGACACTCCGTTCCTCCAATTCTTAGACAGTGGGTGTTGAGTGGCGCCGCGCTCTTCTCAACGCCGCGCTTTGCCTTGTTGCCAGAGGTGCGACGTTAAGCAGCATTTAGTTTAGTTCAAATTTTTTTGAATATACTATTGTTAAAAAAAATGCATACTAAACATTTACTTATATATAATAAAAAGAAAACAATAATCTTCAATAAATATAAATTATTTATTTACAACATGGCACAAAAAAAATGAATTCTTGGCCCACTTTTATACAAAAATAGCTGTCAAAAAGACGACTGTTAGATAACCTTCTTGTACAATAAAAATAAACTTCTGTTTATTTACAACGCTGCGATACTCAGGTTTCTTTGCCAAAACCTTAAAAGCTTTATTCTTTTCAGTTAAGAACAAACGTTGAAAACATTTAAACAATGGTACAATGTGACAGTAATTTAAGCTCAGTCTTGTTAAAATAAACTTGCTGCTTCCAAAGTTATTTATAAATTAAAAAAGGTAAATCAGTTTCAGTTTCTGTATCCGGCATAAAGCAGGGTAGGCAGAGGGAACCTAGTGTTAAGGCACTCCGTTCCCCATTTTAAGTGCGAGGAACAACAATTATTCCACCATTCTCCAAGAAAACGGAATGTGACAATATTTTATTTACATAACTATTGAAATCTGTTCCTGATTGAAAATATAATTCTATTTGTTTTTTCTGATAAAGATAGAAGTTTCTTTTTGTTATAAAAGTAAATTTGCTTTAACCAAAAATTACATTGTGTAATACAAAACTTATGTAACAATATTTTGTAGAACTTTTGAAAACAAATTTGCAATCAAGCTACGAAATAACTATACATAACAACAGACTACTATTCAAAGCTTTCAAAGCTTCCGAAACTTTATGAGATCTAAAATTAGTTCTAAATCGTGAAATTCAAATACAATATTGAAAATATTTTATTTGAATATATATAATTATAATATATTAAATATTTCTTCATATATCAAAAAAAAATGTAAAAGTATAATTAATTTAATGTTAAGACACTCCGTTCTCCACATTCTGCCATTTCTTGAGTCAATTCTCGGAAACTTATCGAAAAAATCCGAATAATTTCGTATAAAATATTTTAAAAGGACCCACCTGTACCTGCGAATTTTTAACGGCAAAGGTAATTGGTTAAATTAAAGCGAAAAAGGCATGGACTCTTTAATTATGAAGTAACGACGTATTCTATAAATAACGTGTCGTGTTCTTTAAATTGCCTCAGTCAACATCTCAAATTTGGTGCGAACTGGTTTTTTGTAAGTTTAAAATATGTATGGATTTTAATCTGTCCATCGGTCCAAATATGATATATTTTAAATAAAACTAATTTAACCGGATTAATCGCGTATATTTAAGATTTTACATTTTAGAAGCCCAGGAAAGGTTCTAGATCTAGACAAAAACAAAAAACATGCTAATACAGAATCTTAACTTATTATAGCAAATATCTTAAATCTAAATAACAAGTACAATATATTATATAGAAATTGCAACGGAAAAGTTGTAATAGTCTCTTATGAATAGGTTTTTATTAAGCATTAGTAAACGAGTTTATGGGCATCATTAACAATTTTAAGTCATAGTCCGATTTTCAAAAATATATAAAGAGCGCCGCTCAGCGCGGCAAGACTTCGAGTAGGGCCAGCCACGTCATGACGTCGCCGACAGTCTACGTCACTAAACTAAACCTTAATCTAAAAAGCGCGTTATCTGGTCGCGGCTCCTGCGGAGCGGCGGCAGACGCGCGGCCAGGCGCGCGGCCGGGCGGCGTCGGGCAACGCTGGCGGCCGTCGCACCGGGCGCGGGGCCTGCTGGCTGGAACATGCTCTTATGTTCCGTCCAGCAGGCCGCTTGTTCCGCGGGCACCCTGGCTCAGTCCCGCGTCATCGCCCGAGTGCCAATGAGGCCCATAAACTCGTTTACTAATGCTTAATAAAAGCATATTCATAAGAGACTATTACAACTTTTCCGTTGCAATTTCTATATAATATATTGTACTCGTTATTATTTAGATTTAAGATATTTGCGACAATAAGTTAAGATTCTGTATTAGCATGTTTTTTGTTTTTGTCTAGATCTGGAACCTTTCCTGGGTTTCCAAAATGTAAAATCTTAAATATACGCGATTAATCCAGTTAAATTAGTTTTATTTAAAATGTATAATAATCGTGAAAATCAAAGAACAAATATGATATAGTTGTGAATTTGATACCCAATCTAGGGATATTTAGTATTTAAATAATATATTTTCATTTTAAATTCGTGTACAGACAATATTTTGTTTATGATATGTAGCGTTTTGATCGACGGAACTCAACACCGTTCTCTTTCTATATAAAACATCTTATAAAGTTATTTTAGTTCCTTTACATACAAGAATTTCACTTTTATAAAATAAAAAATGAACTAACATTTAAATATCAATTAATGAAGATTTTAAGGAAGATTAGACGCTTAAGCATTCCTCTTACCTTCCGCGAAGCACCAGGAAGTTCTTAATGTAGACATAATTTAATTACCCTCTGGGAGTATTTTATGAAAGTAGATTGGCTGATTGGTGTTAATTAAGACGTGAGTATCGATTTACATAATAAGTGTTTAGGATACTGGCATTTTTTTTAATTGATATTCTTTGGTAGCAAAAGATTTGGTAAAATAAGTAAATGGGATAACAAATTAAAGGATTTTTTTTTAATTTGAAGTGTTATCACTCACTTAGGACAGAAACACACTTATTGGCATGGAAGCCTTTTAAGAGGCGCGGGTTCAAATCACACTATGATATTTTTTTAAGTAAATAAATAAATTAAAGTAGTGTATTTCGTATATTCTTTCATTTAATATATATTTTAGTAAAAAAAATATGAAATTAAATTAATAAACATATTGATACATGACATATCTTCATTAGTAGATTTTGTGTATTTTAAATATATAGGTACATATAATCATTTAACACCGTTTAATATCATATATATAAAGTTTCAACATCAACTCAATATCAAAATATTGGTAAGAAGTTTTTACCATAAGACTATAAATTTTAGTCACTATCATCACCATTCTGGTAACTATTAGGGTCAAAGAAATGATGACTTGTAAGCAGAAATACTCATAATAGTTATGATAATTGTCTAACAATGTGATAGTGACTAGTTAGATTAGTTAGACTAGTTATATATATATAGAACTATATACAGTATCTATATTTAATATGTAAATGCTAAAGGCTTATTCGAAACCAGCTTCACGCTGTATCTCGCACACAGCACAGTAGGCAGCAGGAACCTAGTGTTATGACACTCCGTTCCCCATTTTCCAACGAATTCTGGGATATTGCGTGATGAGCGGCGGAATATAACACCGCGCTTTAAGTCTGCATGCGTCTGCAGAGCGAAGGAACGAAAATATAAATTTAAATAAATATTTAATTTCCTAGAGTACGGATCGAATCCACAACCAGTCGCTATTACAGTCTCACAATTGTGCCAATGCGCCACGACTGGCCTCACTGCCCTCACTCTAGTTAGAAAAAGTGCAATATTAGTTTTCGTCATGCAAAAAGAAGCAACACAAAACAATTTTAGGTACCTTAAGAATACACTAGATAGGCCTCTCTTAATTGTAAAACGTGACTAGGAAATTCTGAGAGTGAGAAATGTTTTGTCCGTTCGAGCGTTATTTCTAAGAGTATTTATATTATAATTATTAAAGTGCTAATTACAGTATGCTTGTTATTTCACTCTGCTTTGCGGTATAAAAACGTAAAAAAAGACAACTAAAATATTGCACTTTTGTGTATCAAAAAAAATATAGTTATGCCTTTTTTAGCTAAACACAAATACTATTCAAATAAATTGCTTAAAAACAGACTCCGGTTTGGATAACTGTTTAAATCTTAGTATGAAAGTCTATAATGAGCGATTTTACATACATCTGGAGATGAGCCAAGACGTCGGTGTTGATTTAAAATCTTTAAGCTGCTAATAAATCTTCAAAGCTTGCCTGTCGATTGGAATTATTTATTCGGACATTCGGATATGCTTCACAATTTACCAAAAGGTTATCTTTATCTTGCTTTTTACGGTGTAAGTGTTCAAGTTGTTTTTTAAATTAATATTTATATACTATAGTATACATTTATATTTCTTATTTTACGTTTAAATGTACTAGCATAGAATAATTAATAACTAACGACCCGAACGCTGCTTCGCCCGCTTTTACCTTTTAATATTATAGCCAAATTTTTTAATATTTTTTATTTTTTACCTTTTAATATTTTTACATAAATTGTAGCTGCCATGTTATTCTAATGTATAAGCATTACTAATGTAAAGTTTCATCCAAATCCATTCAGTAGTTTTCGTGTAAAAGTGGAACAAACATCCTCACAAACGTTCACATTTATAATATTACTAGCATTACGCATGTAGACTCTAAAAATGTACAGCTGATAACACCTGTACTAGAACAGGTGTTTTCAAACAATTAACAACATAATGAAGGAGAAAAACGTATTTTATAGTATATATTCGTAATTTATTGAGATCTTGATAATATAAATCTAATTAATGTAGACATAGAGGACTAGTCGAGGCAAAGCGCGGCGTTGAGTTCTGCCACTCAACACGCAATGCCTCCAGAATTCGGCAGAAAGTGCGGAACGGAGTGTCTTAACACTAGGTTCCCTCTGACTACCCTGCTGTGTGCGGGATACAGCGTGAAGCTGATTTGATTTTATAGAGGACTAAAGGATATATATGATTGTAATGTTTTCGTAAATTTATTATTAGAGAAACGATAATCTTTGTATATAAACATGAACCTATGGGAGAATGAAAACCGCAACCATCGCATACATTGTTCCTACGCTGTAAACCGTACACCGCTGAATATGGAGCAGGAGCCTAGTGTTAAGATATTGCGTGTTGAGTGACAGAACTTAACGCCGCGCTTAGCCTAAAGACTAGAGAATAAGAAACAAATAAAATGAAAATATTCAATATTTCACTTCATCGGGCTGCCATCGAATCCATAACCTGTCGCGTTTACAGTCATAAGCTTGTGTCCCTGCGCCACGAATGGCCTCAGTATATATGTACATATGTAAATTATAAAAGGATATAAAAATCCCACACAAAAAATAAAACTTATGATAACCATATTTTTACATAAGAATCTCTTTAACAAACGACACTAATCACATCAATTGAAACAACAAAGAACATAATGTATGAATGAGTAAGAGCCCTAAATAGCTTCATTTCATAGTATGAACGTATGAAGGGCGTTGTTTACGTGCTTTTTACAAGAGACGCGTTAATTTTAGATGCGCATGCGCATCCGCCTAGCTGCTGATTCAGCTGTGGCTACGTAACAGGTTATAGACTATTATGCGTATTAGTGATGGAGACCGTAGTGCTGTACGACGGCATTTGTGTGTTATTGTAACGGTCATGGGTTCGATAACCACTTGGGGAATATTTTTTTTTCTAGATTGCTAAGTGTAATATGTGTAAGCATTGAGTTCTGTTTTCTAAACGCTTGTCATGTTTCAAAAGTCTTCAAATGTCTGTCTCAGCACTAGGCCTTTTCTATCTACCTTGCTATATACTGCTTGCTATATAGTCGATGCAATATATGTATGTGTTAATAATCCTTATCTTTTTTAGACTCTATCAACAGATACATCAAAATACTCGTTGATAAAACATTTATCAATAACACTATTGGTTTGATACATCATAAAAGTACACAAACATTTTTACAACATTACCTATATTAGATATTCTTTTAAAATGATTCCGCGGCCTTATATTATATTTTTTTCTTGTGTTAAGACACTCAGTTTTACCATTTTCCGTCGGATTCAAAAGCAATTGCGTGTTCAGTGGTGAAACTCAACGCCGCGCTTTGCATCGATACCAGAGCGAAGAAAAAATTAAACATTTCATTTCCTTGAGTGGGAATCGAACCCACAGCCTGTCTGTCGCATTTACAGTCACACTTAATGACTTTATGAATGACCCTATGATACGCGAGAATAAATAAATTTATTTATCTCACATTATTTAACTAACAATAAAACATTTGTAGTCTATATATTTATTGAAGTAACACAATTAAATAAACAAAACAGTTTTATCCTTATTTACTTTACCATTTCTCTAGACATATAATACAAACACCGATCGTCTAAAGCGTGAGCCGGACTCGGGCGAAGATGGTTCCCTACCAATTTCATGACTGTCAGTTAGGGAAGTATCTTATAAAAGGTTCAAATTTAAATTTCAGGTACGTACCTTCCTCGAGTATTTAGAATGTTTCATGTGTCATACAACTCGTCCTATATAATCATTTTTCTATCAAAAGAAAACCAACTTTATATATCGTGAAATTAGGAAAAACCAGGTATTCTCCTGGCGGAACCTTTTCGTGGTTCTCTCGAAACTCGAGCTCTCGTTCGTCACTCATTATATCGCGAAGAAGCTGTGAGTAGTACCCGTGATCAAGGACGACGGGAAAACTGTTGATCTTTAGTGAGAAATTTAATTGTTTAAACAAGTTTTATGTTAGTCTACAATGCTGCCAATACATTTTAATTTTTATGGCAAAAACAGAATATTTTAAATGATACTATCGTGTATTTAGACTAGCCTTATATTACTAGCTTTATAAATGATAACTATCAGTTAGATCTGGAATTCAGGAATGTTGTAATTTAATAAAACTAAGTTTGTGAGCGCAATTTTGTATAAAATGAATTACAAATATATGTGTGTAATGGTTTTTATTTTGGTGATTTTCAGATTTAGTGTACATTTTCACTTCTTGCCAATATGTCGATGGCGTGGCTATATGTATAGATTTTGATTATGCTGTATCACATAAAACTTTTATATACAACATAAATGGCCGTATCTTTTGATTGCGAAAACAAAAAAAATACTTTTAAGATTAAGAGAATTAAGAGAGTATGATTATTTCTCTGTTCCAACGTTCCTACTGCATCTAAATATTTTATATTAGTTTCAGCGTAATACCACACATCCAAATGATTGAAGCAAAAGGTCTTGACAGACGGACTTACGTACAGAAAGAAGAAAAATATAAGAGTTCCTTATTTTTTCTTCTAACATACGAAACCCTAAAAATCAAACACGATATAAGGTACGTCGGAAATATTAAATTGTAATAAACTAATGTTGACTTTATTTATCGATATGTCCACTTGCCGTGTCCTTGACAACGCCTGACGCTTATCTTGGCTTATCCGAAAATTCTATTACGAAGACCGATATCGTCTAATAAAAATAACTGGATTTTTGTGCGATTCTTTCCTTTTCGAACGTTGTTTCATCACTTATTTTATTCGAATCTGAAAATCGACAAGAACAGGAACATTTGGAGATATCGAATTGAAATGCAACCCATATACTCAGACCTACGGCCTCGTGATTTCTCGAGAAAAACATATTTCTACATTTACTTAAAAAAAAGATATAGCCGTTTATATTGCAAACACGCGTATTTCGATACTACAAAGGGAATCAAAATTAATAGGGTACTTCCGATTGGCCTAGAATTATGAAATTTGGCAGCTAGCATCTACAGGTAGTATTAGTTGAGGATAAAATCTGAAAACTATATATATGTGGTTATATCCTAATTAGAAAATAATAGCCTTAAAAGGGGAGCAAAATTTAGTATTAAAGCCGCTAGGTCAAGTGCGACATCAAATAAAAGGGCCCTGATTAAGCTAAGCTTGAATTTCAGAAAAAGCTCTAGACCTCCAATTTCTATATCCTCGGTGGGCGAGCCCGACTCGCGCTTGTCCGGTTATTTTTACTTTAATCAAGATAATTCATTCCCTTTTAAATAAATAAATTACAATAATTACAGCAATAAATTACTATCATACATGTCATAAAGTTGTCAGCTTTATGATACAAAATAAAAACAAATCTAATTTACTAAATAATATTTCAATAAAATAATATTTGAGGCTATCCTGCCGAAGAGAAGCGAGCACAAACGTGCTACTGTACGCGACACATGATCTTGTGTTCAATTCCTACTCGAGAAAGTGGAGAACGAAGTGTCTTAAAACTAGCTTCCCTCTGCTTACACTGATATATGCGGTATACTTTATACTCTTTCTGATTTAGCCCAAATATTATATATAATATTTATGTAAATTATCTTCAAAAGATGCCTACGATATCGGACACTCAAAGGTTCAAGCGGATATAAAAGGCAGAGGCTGCACCTTAATTTTAAGGGCCTACGACGCTAACCGACTTCAACAAGGAATATTTCTGCATCAGGAGTAAAAGTTGAGTGCACTGCATGCAGCCTACAGGATGTCAACTGCATTTTTTTACAACTTATTATATATAAATGGAAAGCATTACATGTTCTGGTCGTATTCAAAAACATTTATTTATTTGCGCATATATTATATAAATTTTGAGATTTTATGTTATGATTTTTTCGTGTTTCATTGGTCTAACGGGATTCAAGATAACTAACAGTGAAAATTTAGCAATATGTTATTCCGTTTTTTTACAGTTTTAGTCCTATTCTAAAGTTTTGAAAGAAAAATACTTTTTTTTACAAAATATCATCATTCTATCATTTGAAAAGTGAACGGTTTCCACCGTTTTAATTCCGTTTGCCAATATAGTACCCTATATTAAAGTATATGTATGGAACAACGGATTACCACTATATTATTATTAATAGACTAAAAATTCTATATTATAATGCAGTAAGGTCAGACCCACATCTTAGTATTCAGTCAGGCGTATAATTTACAGGTAGTATTTTGATAAGCACTTAAGTCAAACGAAAAGGATTAATTGGAATCCAACCAGTACGACGAATTAGAATCGACCACACAAGTCGAGACCAGTCGTGGCGAGCCACAAGTTCAGGGTTTGATTCCCACTCGACAAAATGAAATATTTAATATTTTTATTTCTTCGCTCTGGTGTCGCGGCAAAGTTAAGTTTCGCCGTTCAACACATAATGCCTCCAGAATTCGGCGGAAAATGGGGAACAGAGTGTCTTAACACTAAGTTCCCTCTGCCTACTCTCCTTTGTGCAGGATGCAGCGTAACGCTAAAACAGAAATGACAGTTTACCAATATCGTTTATAAGTTATACGAAATAATATTTTATGAGTCGTAAGCTTGTGCAACCAGCAGATAGTAGTTGTCTCTCAGTTTCCTAATAAATTGAATTTTAAGTAAGTACGTGGTGCAATGTTTATCGATACAGAGCACCATTTTATGGATTTCGTAATCTAGATATAGATATATCGACATTTTCTTCATTCTCCTTTATATATAAGCCTACATTTTTTAACACTCTGATCCCCACTTTAAGCTCAATTTTCGAGACATTGCGTGTTGAGATGTAGAACTCATTTCGACGCTCTATCTTGCTACCAGGGCATTGAAAATAATTCATAATACATTCCTGCTGAATAGGAATCGAACTCTCAACCGTACGTTACAGTCAGACGCTGTGGCACTGCACGACAACAACCTTGTGTATAAGTTACAAAATAAAATCATCTTAAATATACCACAATCACAACCATATAAAATTTGAATAAAAATATTTACAAAATACATTGTCGAGAACTACAAAGTTAGCGTGTTTTCTCCGACTGTCATTGTGCTAACAAGTTAAACTACTGTTGTTATCGAAACAATAAGAGCCTCTTAATACTAAACAGTAACAAGCCAGTAGTCTGTAGTTGTCTTCAAAATCGGTGTAGATTATTAATGATTTACTTACTTATATTAGAGGGCAGTCGTGGCGCAGGGGCACAAAGTGTGACTGTAAAACCAACTGGTTGTGGGTTCGATCCCCACTCGAAGAGATGAAATACTTAGTTAATTTAAATTTCCATTTCTTCGCTTTGGTGTCGAGGCAAAGCGCGGCATTGAGTTCTGCCACTCAGCATGCAATGCCTCCAAAATCCGGCAGATAGTGGGGAACGGAGTGTCTTAACACTAGGTTCCCTCTGCCTCCCGTGCTGCGTGCGGGATACAGCGTGAAGCTGATTTATTTATTTATTTACTTATATTACAAGGCCATCGTGGCGCAGGAGCGTCATGACTGTAACGCGACTGTTGTGGGTTCGATCTCCACTCAAGGAAATTAATTATTATTTATTAATATTTCCATTTCTTCGCTCTGGCAACAAGGTAATAGTTAGATACATTTGTAATTTGTATTAGGTACTTTCAGATACTTTTAGATAATTAAAAGTGTTGTTTTAGTGATATTTATAATAGAATAGCTAACGAGAAGACAGAGGCATTTTTTTATTTTGTGCTGGACCCGGGAACCAAGACTACTTTGTGTAACGTAACATTGGAATAATAAACGTCTTACTGAGTTAAATTCTATTCTTTTGCAAAGATTGGAAAGAAAGGCTGGATGTCTGGCACATAAAAAAATTGCAACAAAGATCTTACTTACATAAAGAAACAAGAAATAATTAAAAAAGAAATATATATTTTTTTCTATTATAGTTCGTTGTATAAGTGTATCAATCTATTCAATATCAAAGTGATAATTGATAATTTACTACTGTAATAACGTATGATCATATTTATAATTAATTATACAATATATATTTACTAACATTTATATTTTCATTTCTTCGCTCTGGTGTCGAGGCAAAGTGCGGCGTTGAGTTCCGCCACTCAACACGCAATGCCTCCAGAACTTTGCGTAAAGAGGGAACTGCGTGTATTAACACTATGTTCCCTCTGCCTACCCTGCTGTGTGCGGGATACAGCGTGAAGCTGACTATAATTTATATAATATTATAGTATAATTATAAATATGAAAACTATTACTTACAAATTATAAGCAATTAGATTGTAAGTATGATACTTATTAAGAAAACGTATAAAAAATTGAACGTAGCGGGATTTGAACCCGCAACTCTTCAGAAATCGTCCAAGCATTCTAACCAACTAAGCCGTACGTTCTTAATATTTTTTATACGTTTTCTTAAAAAGTATTTTTCTTTCCTGAGTGTGGAATAACACTTTAAAAATGTTTTTAAAAAAATGTAAGTATGATACCTACCTACTCTACGCTCGTGTGAGAAACGGGAACAATGACTGTGACAATTGACAACATTTATCATTGAATTCCTCAATATTGTTCATATTTTTGCTACATTAAATATTATTGTAGGTTTCTATAACTATTTTAAATTAAAAAATATATCTTTAATGGTTTTAACCAGTGTATTCAGATTACATTCATATTACACCCTTTTGTCCCTATCAAAAAACTTTTCGGTATATTTTTTAGCTTATCCTGCATAGCATTGAGAAGTTAGTCTTAAGACGCTTCGTTCTATGAAGTTCAGGCCGAAAGTGCAGAACTGAGCAAAAAACTAATTATCTGCCCCGATTGGAGATTAAATTTATAACCATCGCGTTCGAAGTCAGACACTGCACCACTGCGCCACGATGGCTTTAACTTTTTCTAATAATATTCCTAGAAAATAATTTCTCAATAATAACGCTCGGTATTTGTGGAGAAAGTTCTATAATAAAGCTTAAGACTGTCTATTAAGTATTACATATACCGTATATCGACTAGTGTAATCCTTCGTTACTGCGTTCGATATCGTAAGCCTATAGATGTTTGGGTCATGTTCTATAATAGCATCGGTAAACCTCATCTGGATTAAATATAGTAGTTTCTATATACAATATTTCATAAAAAAAAATTAGAACAAGTTATAAAAACTAGCTCTAGATAGGTAAAGATACAGTCGAGTAAAAATTATACTATAATATATAAACTTAATTATTTTAAAATAAACTTTTATTTTAAGATAAATTATAGAAATAAATTATTTTGATACAAACAAATTTTGTAATGTTAACAAACAATAGCAAATAATCATCTACAAAGTTATCTTTCAATATTCGAATTTCATTTTTTCATATTTATATTTACAATCTATAAAAAAGGTAAATCATGGCGCAGTGGCACAAAGTCTGACTCTGAGTAAACGAAACTGGTTATGGTTTCCCCACTTGAGGAAACGAAATATTTATTTAAATATATATTTTCATTTTTACACTCTGGTGTAAAAAGTGGGGAACCGAATTCTCTCAGCCTAACCTGCTGTGTGCGGGATACAGCGTGAAGCTGATTTGATTTAATTATTTTTTTTAGCAAAGAAATTCAACCCAAAACCATCCCATAACAATTATTTCATATATAAAATAGATTTCTTTACGATTTAAATCTAAAATATATTTACCAAAGTTTATATAAATAACTATCACTAACGTATCTCCAAGTATACTTGAGGAAACGCCCTTGGCTGTTAATATGAAATCACTTCTTCACCTGAAACGCGAAATATAAATAGTCTATACCTATTCTACGTATTCTATAGATAGCTGTTACACAACATACATGTAATTTTCTTAATTCTTTTTGACAGTAATATGAAGATTCTTTTTCTACTTATGTAAAAGAACGACACTTGATAATTACTTTTTTTTACTATTTTTTTATCTTGACGCTGTATGTCGCACATAGCAGGGTCGGTAGAGGGAACCTGGAAACTTAGTGTTAAGACACTATTCCTATTAAAAAACTTCCGTTCCCTATCTCCACCGAATTTGCGAAACATTGTGTGTTGAATAGTGGAACTCAGCTACACTATTTGCTTCCTAATCAGAGCAAAGAAAGGAAAATTTTAAATATTAATTCCCCTGAATGTAAATTGAACTCACGATCATCGCGTTTACAGTCAGTCGCACACTTGTGCTAATGCACCATGACGACCTAATTATGAAAATTTCATACATATGGACCTTTTCAATATTATCCAATAAGCATACATAAAGCAAATATATATTTTTTTCAGTTATTTAGTAAACAAAAAACCTGTGATTGGCAAGTTATTAAACTAGCTACGTACACCCGACACCACTACCTCGATGGACGGAGGCGGTAATCTGCGGATCAACGAGACATAATACCTTTATTTAATCAAGTGACAGACAGTCGAGTCCGCTTTCACCAACTCTATTGTATTGTGTTTTTTATTCGATGTTTTTATTACTATTCAATAACAAAAGTTTTTGTGATGTTGTATTTTTTGAGGTTTTTCTTAATTTCTCCTATTTTTGATTTGTTGAAAAGTTGACGTAGTTTAACGTTAACACTTGAATTATATGATTATTTTATGTTTTGATTGCATTATGGGTTTTTTTAAATGTTCTACTGCAGCCATTATTAAGAAATATATGTATAATGTATGTTCATAAACTACCTACACAAAAGTACTACTTGCATATATCTACATAATTCATCATCGCAAAATAAAATCTGCTTTATATTGAAAAAATGTTGCTTTATATTGAAAAAATCTTTTTTCAATACGAAGCAGTAGTTGGATAGTTCATTTATCAAGGTCTTAGTAAATCGTTTTGATATATGTAAACCAGTAAGTAAGCCTGTGGTCAGAACTTAAAACGTGTGAATAGCCACTTAAAACGTGTCATGACATGACAGAGACATACTTTAGTGTCTTAGTCATTGACACTTGACCACGGGTGCCACACAACATATAAAAGTTAGTGGTTAGATAACATACCTTCCGACATTTTTTACGGTAAATCAATAAATTCACACTAAGAATAGAAAAAATAAAAAAAACCAGTCTTATAGGCTAATAGAAAAGTCAAAGGTAAGACCTAGAAAAAATATAATGTCAGCGAAACCGGTTAGATATGAATCAACTGAAGCGTATCACTACACTGCTCCACTGCTCTTTCTCATGTAGACATGTTTACTATTCATAATATTATAATATTATTATTATTTGATATATTTATGTACTTGAGATCAGTCGTGGCGCAGGGGCACAAGCGTGGGACTGTAAACGGGATAGGTTGTGGGTTCGATTTCCACTCAAGTAAATGAAAATTTTAATATTTTCATTTCCTCTCTCCGGTTATGGAGCTAAGCAATGTGTCCAGGATTCTATAGAAAGTGGGAAGTGTCGATTTTTCTTTGCGGAAAATGGAAACTGAATCTCGAGAAAATAAATTATTTTGACTTCCCGGTTTTGGAAATGGACGGGACGCCTTTGAGTTCCGTCTAACAAAACGCAATGTCTTGAATTTATGTGAAAAGCGGAGAACACAATATACTGAATATTAGGTTCTTTCTGTCTAGAAAACATAGCATGTATTTTTAACTATTCCCGTTTACATTATAGACAGTTCATTTTTCCTCGATGTATTTATCCATGATGCAACTTTAAACAATTGTAATCGAAAGTGCTAGTTTGTAACTTGAATTGATTACACGGTGCTTCTTTTTATGAATATAANTTCATAATATTATTATTATTATTTGATATATTTATATACTTGAGGTCAGTCGTGGCGAAGGGGCACTAGCGTGGGACAGATTGTGGGTTCGATTTCCACTCGAGTTAATGAAAATTTTAATATTTTCATTTCCTCTCTCCGGCTATGGAGCTAAGCAATGTGTCCAGGATTCTATAGAAAGTGGGGAGTGTCGATTTTTCTTTGCGGAAAATGGAAACGGAATCTCGAGAAAATAAATTATTTTGACTTCCCGGTTTTGGAAATGGACGGGACGCCTTTGAGTTCCGTCTAACAACACGCAATGTCTTCAATTTATGTGAAAAGCGGAGAACACAATATACTGAATATTAGGTTCTTTCTGTCTAGAAAATATAGCATGTATTTTTAACTATTCCCGTTTACATTATAGACAGTTCATTTTTCCTCGATGTATTTATCCATGATGCAACTTTAAACAATTGTAATCGAAAGTGCTAGTTTGTAACTTGAATTGATTACACGGTGCTTCTTTTTATGAATATAATTCTACTCCGACCGACAGAAATAGTAAAAGTAAAACAGTTAACGTGGAGTTATCACTTCTCTGTATAATTTGATGTAATTTTTTTTGATGTCACTTTTTTTTTACTTTCGCTACCGAATTGACTACTATATTATAGAATAGCCCTCGATTCTAAACAGATATTAGTATTTATTACGGTATATAATATACACTAAAACCCAATGACAAACTGTAATAATTTACAGCCACTGTTATCATATTATATTATGTTGTTATCGTAAACAAAAAATATACAAACAAGTTAATATTGTTATCATAATCAGCTTCACGCTGTATCCCGCACACGACAGGGTAGGCAGAGGGAACCTAGCGTTGATACACCCCGTTCCTCACTTTCTGCCGAATTCTTGATGCATTGCGTGCTGGGTGGCGGAACTCAACGCCGCAATTTGCCTCGATACCAAAACAAAGAAATGGAAATATAAATTTAAATAAATATTTCATTTACTCGAGTGAGGATCGAACCCACGACCAGTCGCGTTAACAGTCACACTTTGAGCCGATGCGCCACGACTCGTAATTGTTATCATAATAATCATAGAATTTCAAAAACATCTACAGATCCTAAAAAACTGCTAGGTACATACTTATAGCCTTGACTAAATAACCATATTCAATTTTAATAGCATAATAAAACAACCAATTTGTTATCGTAAACAAAAAATACTCGAACAGTACTTTTAGGACCTTGTAGCAATTACCAGTTAAAAAAAATTGTCGGCAATGTCGATAATAACATACTTCTACAACTACACTAGCTATAGTAGAATAACTGTAGTACAACTATACATTACAAGGTGCTTCCGCTACAGGGACAGAGAAAATAGGGACGACTCGGTTTTCCACTTAGAATATATGTATGTTGGAAGGAAGCCCACAAATATACATTAGTGTATAGAATGAAATGTTAACCGAACATTGGGTTTTATAGTTTTGATGAAATTTTACACATGTTGTCGGTTTTAGAACTATGAAATTAGTAAACAGTATAAAAATCAGCTCCACGCAGTATCTCGCACACAACAGGCAGAGGGAACCTAGTGTTGAGACACTCCGTTTTTTATTTCCGCCAAATTCTGGATGCATTGCTTGGGCGAGTGGCGGAACTCAACGCCGCGCTTTGTCTCGACACCAGAGCGAAGAATCGAAAATATACATTTATATAAATATTTCACATCCTCGAGTGAAGATCGAACCCACGACCAGTCACGTTTACAGTTACAAGCCTGTGCTCTTGTGCCACGACCGGCCTCAGTTATATTACATAAAAAAATATTGTATGTGAGTATGTCTGCAAAATGATCTTTGGCGCATGTAATGGCTACGTAATATGTACAGATTTATGGGTTGGATGCATTAATACATTTATTTATATGTATGTACCGTAATATGTATGTATAAGCCATTGTAGCGCAGGGATACAAGCGTGCAACTATAAACGCGACAGGCTGTGAGTTCAGTTCTTACTCGAGGAAATTAAAAAATATATATTTTCCTTCCCTAGCCCTGGTAACGATGTAAAGTTCCACCACTCAACAAGCAACACCTCCAGAATATAGCGAAAAATGGGAATGTTTTATCAGGTTAGGTTCCCCGTATCCCATTGCCTATCTTATGTTAAAGCGAGCGAAGCCGCGTGTGGATCGCTACCTTAATATAAAACAGTACCCAGACCAAGTGACTTACCACAAAGAATAATTTAACTCTAACGCATTATACCATATATTAATTAAAGTACCCGCTAAGTATCCTTCAGAGCCACCTGAAGCCTAAATGTTATTATGATTCACGATAACGGCTCGCTCCTAAGACATAAGCACCATGGGCCATGGCGTCATTATGGGGAAATTACCTTTGTGGGTGGGTGTACAGGGGCATTTTATTTATATAATAAGTTTAAAATAAAGTAGGTTATGTTTTATCGTAGTATTTGTGGCTTTATGGTATAAATAAAAAACATTTTCAAACTAGAAATCAGGGTTTTTTTTTAGTTTTACGCTGTATCCCATGCGTAACAGGGTGGGCAGAAGGAACCTTACCTAGTGTTAAGTCAGTTCGTTCCCATTAAGACACTTCCGTTCCCCGCTTTCCGATTAATTTTGGTGCCAATGCGTTTTCAGTGGTGGAACGCAACCACGCTCTTTGCCTCATTACCAGAGCGAGGAAATCAAAATATTCAATATTTAATTTCCTCGAGTGGGAATTGAACCCACAACCTGTCACGTATGTACAATAGCAAGCTTGCCCTGCGCCACGACTGGCATATATAATAAACTAAAATAACATATAAATAGCGTGTTTGGTTATTATAAATAATAACTAATGTAAACAAGGAAGTCGCGGGCCATGTGTTGTATTGAATGCATAAGTGTTTGTTTTCCTATACCATAAAGGATTTTTGGTCTGGTTAAAAAAAGTAAAAAGATATTTTTACTCTTGTCTAATAATATTAGATAAACAATAAGATTTTAAATATAGTAATTATTATTTAAATAACTATTTGAAGCCGGTGTGGCGCAGTGGCGTAGCTTCTGCCTGTAAATGCGATGGTTGCGAGTTCCATTCCCATTTGTGAAAATAGCTTATTATTTTCTTGTTCTGGTAACAATACAAAACAACGCGAACAACAAGTTCTGCCACTCGACATACAATGTACAGACAGTTTTGCGGAGAATCAGGACACTAGGTATATATGTTTGACTATCCTGTTATATGATGCTCGGAATATGGACTGATACTAAAAAAGTCGAACCCATAACCATTATTTACAGTCATACTGCAGATAGGCGTGTTAATTTAATTTAAATTACTACGAGCCTTGATCAGCTGATCGACGCAGCATCGATAAACCTGTTTGTAAGTCTTATCGGATATGCTCGTATAATCGAAAGATTTAAATTTGTTTAAATATAAAAGAAAATACTTATTTAAAATTCTAATTATAATATTTAAATTTGAATTATGCCTAATCCATGCTTTTTATTGTTAGATTTTTTGTACATTTTTTTTATTTCTGTCAATAATATATAGTTTATAGGAAAATTATAATTTTGGATAGGCTTACCATCATCATTGAAGTATGCATAGTGTCAGGTCTATCCCATCCAACGGGAACCAAACCTCGGACTCGGTTACATCATAACCGCCAAAATAACTACGAACAAACACTAATTTCCACTAAAATCACAAGTAATACCAGCTACAGAAAACGTCACAATTTTTACAGTTATTTAACTAATATGTTAAGAATAAAAAGAAATAAAAAACAAATTCCTAAAGTTTGTAAATACGACCGGTTATAAGACTAACGGGCGACACAACCTTCCTCCAACGCTTCACTGCACTGACTGACGATACAAAAACGAATACACTACCTGGTATATTGCCTACTCGCTTTTTCCAATACTATCATCATACGATAGAAAGAGATGGATACACTTTCGTACTATATTTAAAATTGCAATCCGGTGCATACAAAGTTAATGCGATAAAGTTTTACAAGTTCGGCTAACTCTATTAGTGAATGAGAGATTTATGTCAGTACTTTTGTTAATTAGAACGATATCACAGTATATTTGGATAAATCTATTTTTTTAAAGTGTGGTTTACCACTCTAGTTAAACTTTGAAAATACATATGAAATATTTTTTTTTAATTTTCATTGTTCGGATTGATATTGACGGAACAATATGTTTTAATAATTTCATCAAAGCGCGGTGTTGAGTTCCGCCACTCAACACGCAATATTTCGATTTAGATGGAAAAAGGGGAACGGAGTGTCTTAACACTGGGTTCTCTCTGTCTCCCGGGCATCGGGACAGCGTGAATTTAATAATTTCTGATCAGACAAACCTAAGTATTGGATATCATTATACAAATCGCATTAGGACGGAAAAGACAGAACGAAGCAACTTATTAAGTTCTTTCTGCTATTGATTCAAAGTAACTTTTTTTATAGCTTCACGCGGTATCCTGCGTATAACAGGGTATCAGCACAGGGAACCTGGTACAAGAGACTCCATTTCCCACGCACCGCTCAATTTTCAAAACATTACGAATTAAATGGCGGAACTCAACCAAAGTGGTAGTGGTAGTGGAAATAAATCAAAATAATGAATTCCCCGGAGTGGAATTCGAACCCACAACAGTCGCCTTTGTGACCACACGCCTCAGCTCTGCGATAGCTTTAAATGTTCACATGATATTATATTGCATTCATATGAAAATTCATGTATGTTCGTTTGTATGTCCTTGTCCTTAACATTTCGAACAGTCAATAAACTTAAAATGTATTATACTTTATAAAAGTCCAATAAAACAAAAAAAATAGGGTAAATTTTAATAAAAAACATTCATTCTAAATGCTTTAACATTTATATTAATTATTAGCACGTGTTTCTGTATGGTTGCATTGGCCGTTTATTTATCTTAGTGAGAGCAAAGACAAGAACTTCCGGGAAACTCATAAAGTAAATACTCGAATATGACGACATTTATTTACATTTCTGGTTTGCAGTACATTTTCGTATACTTAAAGTGATTGTTTTTAGGGTTCCGTGCCTTTTAAAGAAAAAGGAACCCTTATAAGATAACTTTGTTGTCCGTCTGTCTGTCTGTCAAAGACTATCTCAGAATTTGCACTAATGTAGAAATATAAAATTTAAAAAAATAATCAATTACTACTACTACTCTTAGAGAGATTGGAGCGCCAAACGCTACGGTCTCTACATACCTCTTTCGTCTTGTCCACGTCATCAAACTCTTCATGCATGCCCTTCGGGGGGTCCTCATGCTTTTTACGTGACCTGTCTATAGCATCTTTGACACTGGAATTTCGAAGATCAACAGAAGTAAAAAATAATAAAAAACGTAAAAAAGTTATTTTATGTAAGTCATTAGATATAAGTACATTGTGTGTATGTAGATATAGAAAAATGAGTGATGTACCAACGAAAGTTGCGAACTTAGCCTGGTACCTATCTATCTAGACTTAGTGTGCAGTAATGGGGGCGATGCGTAAGGAAATAAGAAAATATGGCTACGTAAATAAGTGGCCGTCCCGTATTTCGATTTTTACTAGGGGAATGGATTATTTTTATTTTCTCACTGTGGTAAGAAGATGAAGCGCGGCGTTGAGCTCCGCCGGAAATAGTTCGTAGGGAAGTAGAGTTTGAACACTAGAGTCCCCCTGCCTACCTACCTAAATAAGTGACAATCATATCAAAGTAGATAAGTCTCCATAGTTTCCATAGGTTTTCACATTTTTGTACAATGATACTTACTTTATAATTATTTTTATCTAGTAATAAAATGATACTCTATGCTTTTTTGGCTCAAATAAATTCATTAAATTATTATTAGAGGCCAGACGTGGAACAGGGGCACAAGCATGTAAAGCGTGTAAGCGTGTAAACTCGACAGTTTATAAAGGTTCGATTCTTACTTGGGTAAATAAAATATTTAAAATTTTCAAGTCTTCGCTCTGGTGTCGAGGAGGCGTTGCGCCACTCAACTAATTAGATCAATTAAATACAATACCTTCAGAATTCTTCAGAAGTGTCCTTATGGGAACGGAGTGTGCTAACACTAGGTTCCCAGATTGGCTGTGCCTACCCCGCTATGTGCGGGATACAGCATAAAGCTAAGAAAAAAGAAAGAAAAAAATATATTTAACTGAGTATATACGAAATAAATCACAACTTTTGGCTAAATATAAAAAAACGTGTATGATTACATATAAGCTTACACTTAATTTTTGCTTTTTCAAGCCGATAAATCCCTTTTTTACACAAAACCGTGTTCCGAGAAAGCTTTTTCTTTAAAGAATATTACATAAGATCATTTATTCGGGGATCCTCACTCCAAAATGGATACAAGGAATATTTTTTACGAAAAGGTACCCCTGAAGGGACCCCATTCCAGTTCTAAGCAGAGTGAGATACCGTTTGTATTAAATATTAACATTTTAATCCAACTTCTCGTGCGATTTAGTTTCAACTTTCAAGCTCATGTCCTCTTTGGAGGGAATTACATTTAATGCTGTTATTGTCCTCTCTTTAATACTTGTTTTATATTAATGTATTGTTAGTGCCTGTGTGGATTTTATTTTTTAATAAACAGACAGAATGTAGACAAATTATTATATTTTATTTTTTAACATTTTTATTAGATTCAATGGTAACCAACTAAGTAAAATATATTAAAATTTAAGAAGTATTTTTTATAGCCTCACGCTGTATTTCGCACATATCAGGGTAAGCAGAAGGAACATTGTAATCAAGTGCTAGTAGTAGACATTTCATTCTCATTAAAACAATTCTATTCCTTACTTTTGGAGACATTGTCTGTTGAGTGGAACTCAACGCCGCGCATCGCCTTGACGCCACAGCGAAGGAATGAAAATTAAATATTTTATTTCCCTGAGTGGGAATCGAACCCACAACCTGTCGCATTTACGCTCATGCTCTTTGGCCTTGCGCAACAATTGGGATTTATACATATACGTAGATCAACTGCCAATGCAATAACATGCTGTCGAGTTTGGCTTATTATGATACCTGAAGGTGGGAAAACCTTCGATGGGCACATCGTGGACTCGTTACATTCTTAAGATATTTTATTTATTTCTCTTGGTAAAATGCGTTTTTTTAGTATTTTTTTAAAAAAATATAAAAATAATAAGCTTCATGTATCCCGCACACTGCAGGGTAGGCAGAGGGAACCTAGTGTTAAGACACTCCGTTCCCCACTTTCCGTCGAATTTTGGAGGCATTGCTTGTTGAGTGGCGGAACTCAACGCCGATCTTTGCCTCGACACCAGTACGAAGAAAATATAAATATAAATTTAAGCAAATATTTCATTTCCTCTAGTGGGAATGGAACCCACAACCATCGCGTTACAGTCACACCCTTGTGAATCTGAGCCACGACGGCCTCCTTGAATTTTTTAATAATAAAATTATAATTTATTATTTGACATTAAAAGATATCGAATGTTGGACAGCGGGATCTGAAGCCGCACGTGAGCAGCAGACCAGGTAGGTGAGAGAGAACATTCTTCCAAATGGAATTTTAATTTACACGCTTACAATCAGACGCGTTGCAATTGCGACACCGCGGCGCCAGCTGTTCATTGTATAGACGTACATACAGATTGATATTGTAAATAATTGTGTATTATTTTGAATAGCATTTGTATTCCAACATTAAAAGTTAATTAATTTTAAAAATCCGAACACAGCAGGGTAGGCAGAGGGAACCTAGTGTTAAGACACCCCGTTTCCCACTATCTGTCGAATTCTGGAGGCATTGCGTGTTGAGTGGCGGAACGCAACGCCGTGCTTAGTCTAGACACTAGAGCGAAGAAACGAAAATATTAATTTAAATAAATATTTAAATTCCTCGAGTGGGGATCGAACCCATAACCAGTTCGTTTACAGTCACTTTTTGCCCTTGCGCCACGACTGGCCTCAATTAGTTTAAATAATTATTTATTTTTTTCAGCCCGCATGTGGCAGAAGGTAGTAATAGGCAGAAGGAGCCTAGTGTTAAGACACTACGATTCCCAATTTGCTGCCGAATTCTAAAAGCATTTCATACACTTGAGCGAAGAAATAAAATATAACATTTCTCCAAGTGGGAATGGGACCTCGTTAACAATCACTAAGATTGGCCTCTTATTTTATCTTAGTACCAAAATATTTAAATATACTTCATAAACACGTAAAATAGTAGGTACAATTTCTTCTAAGATATTTTTTATGTCTAACTTAATTATAATTAAGAAGCATTTCCTCATTAACAAAAATAATATGAATATTATAACGGTTCAAGATATTTCGTGCAAGTAAATAAGAGCGTATCTAACTTTTTGTACCAACTTTTTCAAAGAATAATTATTTTTTTTACATAAACCACAAGTTAACCTAAGCCGTATTGACTTAAAGTAAAAAATCGAACCAAACACCATCCTATTTAATAACGTAACTAAATATTTTGTTTCATTTAGACGTCTCACACGCTTTAGCAATATGCAGTAAGTAATTATAATAGTTAGAGAAAATCTTTAAGAACAATACTATTATCTCAATATCTGCGGAAGTGGACGAGGTCGTCCGAAATAACCGGTGGAAGGCCGTATGAAGAATGGACGTAAATATTTTATGTTTTTTACTCTTTCACGGTCATTCTAGGTCACATTACCTGGAGTATTACGTATGTTTTTGTTAACTTCGCAGTATATTCTGTATATGGAAAGAAAGGTAAGAGTTTTCTTCTTCTGTTTTAATTTTAAAATTTTCACTTCCTATAATTTTAAGCCGAAGCACAAGCGTACGATTGTAAACGCGACGGTTGTAAGTTCGATCCCACTCGTGGGCAATGACATATTTACTATTTTCAGCTTGCTTGCTCTGATAACGAAGCACAGCAGCTGTTGAGTTTAGCTACAGAATACATAATGCCTTAAGAGTTCGGCGGAAAGTGCGGAATGGAACTGTTTCATGTATGTTATGGAGTGTCTTAACACAAGGTTCCCAGGTTCCCTCTTTCTATAATAACACACGTAATTTTTTTTCATACTTAAATATACTTAATTTTATTCATTATTATTATTAGTTTTATTTACTAAAAGGCCGAAAACATCATTTTATACTGTATAACGAATACTTCAAATACATAATACATACATATGTACATACAAATACATGCAAACCTCTCAAATTATGGGCAGTCCAATTAAACTGTAAGTTTCTAGTGGCGGTGGGTGCTCTTCTGAATAAAATTTATACAGTACATTTCAATATGCATTTCGTGACTGTAGTTAGGCATCAGTTTGTGCATCAGATATAGAATACTATAGGTATATTATATAATACTGTAAATTATATTATATTTTAATATTATTTATTATTTAATTTTAATATTATTTAAAAATAAGAATACGTTATTTAACTAACAATTTTGTTATGTTTTAGAAATTAAAGAATTTAACAAGACAAATAAAAGAAAAAATTATAGGTATTTCACAGAAAACAACAGAAAATAATTAGAAAATTTTATTTTTAATTCATTTCATATAAAATCTGTATGTACTTCCGTTGTCAAAATTGTCCTACAATCCTGAAATTAATACGGAATTATCGGTGGATTAGTCCGATTCGCACTTAACGGAGTTTTTTATATATATCATTTAAATAAAAATGTAAAATATGGTTTATTTTGAATTATTCAGCAGAAAATAATAACAAATGTTTTTCTTTTTACTTTAAGCCACTATTATAGAATTTTACAATTTTTATCATTATGCAATTTGTAATTGAGTAATCACTAATCAGTAGGTTACAAGTTAATTTCCCAGAGATCAGTACAAAAAAAAGTACTTATATTTTACCACAGTGAAATATTGAAACGTTTTGGCAGATTCTAGTTTCTACTATAAAATAAATGAACCCTATCTATAACAAGAAGCCCCCATTCACACAAGGGAGCTGAACAAGTGCCTCTAACACAATAATGGCCTGCTTAATCCATTTACCCTGCAACACCCTCAATGTGAATATGTGTTCGTTCTCACGTTACAATCAATTAAAGTAAATTACCATTTAAACATTTAATTTTAAACAAAGCTTAAGTACTTTGATAAATTATGTATAGAAATTTTATCTTGCAATATTTATTTTACTTGAATTTTTAAGCTATTATTTTTTTGACAATAAAATATTATAAAAAATTAGAACCGGACGATGATCATTAGGCAGGCTCCTTAAGCAAGGCATGGCCTATAAACATGGAGAGTTTTGAGGGAGGCCTATATCCAAGAGTTTTGGCAATTTTTATATCATATTAAGTATTAATATTCGAAATCTTTGACTAATAATATCAGAAAATGATACTTACGATCTCTTTCCTTATTTTCCACTACATTGAATGAATAAGCAATAAAGCAAACCATTTATCATATAACTTTAAGTGACGACTCCTACTAAGTAGTATTAACCTACTTCGAATATGAACAGATGTATTTCGTAATACAAAATTGGGGTGGAAGACAGTAACAATAAAAAAACCCCTACATCACACTAAGTGTAAATTATAACAAATGTTGCTATCATCAATATTCATTTTGACAACAATAGGTATTTAAAGAATAGAATTAATTTTCAAATGTTATTTCGCATTTTATTATATATAAAAAAAATCTGCTTCACGCTGTATACCGCACACAGCAGGGTAGGCAGAGGGAATCTAGTGTTAAGGCACTCCGTTCCCCACTTTCTGCCGAATTCTGGAGGCATTGCGTGTTGAGTGGCAGAACTCAACGCCGCGCTTAACCTCGANTTTTTTTCTAAACATTTTTTATATTATAACTTCTGATATAAATTGAAAATATATCAAAAATTAATAAACTATTTAATTAATTTCCTTGAATAGCAATGGAACCCGTAACTAGTGCGAAATCTTACATGGAACAATATTATAAATATCGACGTCGCGTTCTATCCCGTATAGGAGGGTAGCCAGAGACAAAAAAATAAAATTCAACTTCTTTTTCGTATAGCGAAGCTTAGAACAAGTGGCGCTATCTATTGTTCGTTACGTTAACTATATATATATATTACAAAAACACAAACATAATCTTAGTATGTAGTTCTAAGAATCGTCAAAAGATGGCGTTGTTGAAACGACTCATGTTGTAAATGCTTTTAGCATTGACATTCTTATGTGTGAAAATTCTTACATATTCATATTAAATTTGCATAAATGTAACATTATTATTTATCAATACATTATATTATAATTTATTTACATCATCTATACAATAATTGTTATAAAAACCTTGTCTAAAAGCTAATGTTGGTTATAGCCTAGAGACCTAAATTTCACTTTGGATAAATTAAAAGTGTATTTCAAAATAAAATTACTCTTCTAGCCTCACTTAGTCGTAGATTAACACTTAATTAAATACGGAAAAAAATATATTCTCAAATATTGATCACTATATTTTCACTTATCACATCATTTTTCATCTCCTCTGACTGACTTGTTCCCTACAAATCAGTCAGAGGAGATGAAAAATGTTAAAAAACGTTTTGTGCTTACATAGTTAGTTTTTTTGGTTTTGCTTACATCTATAATTCATGTTTTGACACAAAGCATTTCCATTATCTCGAGGCGGTATCACCTATAAAATGATCACTTTATTCTACCCAAAATATATATTTATTAAGAAACCATTTATGCTTATGGGGTTCGGCTGAAATTTTTATATTATATATATCTAATATTTTTTACTTACCTATGTGTAATTTTTTTTCCTTTGAGTATATTTGCAATCAGTCTTGTGACTATGAGCGAATTAGTTCTGTGATGCTATCGTGCCGAGTGGCATCCCATCCGATGCATCAACTCATATGCTGCCCAGAGCCAATGTCAATGTGCAGGCCAAGATATCTTACATGGTCATTGTGGTGTACTTTACACGGGAGCAGCTTCCTCTTTTAGAGCGAATGTCACCTGAACTGACTTTGTAGCACTAACTATGCGTCATATGCATCTGTAGCGACTATGTGTAAATAAAAAAAAATATTTAAAAAATGTTAAAATATTTAGTGGTTTACTTTATAAAGAATCACCTTGTTGTGACGTAACAAAATAATTACATTTTGCAGACTAACAGTAACAGGCAGTGTAGTGTGATTATGCAACAACACTATAATATAATTGAAAATTACTTTAAACTGAGTGTAATTCATGAGAACAACACATGACCTTCCTTGTGCAGTGAGAGTAGGGTTGAGATTGTAATAAAAGTTTGTTGATATAAGATTTTCATGAATAATTTTTATGAAATATTTTCTCTTTTTGATATTTAATATTTTAAATAAAATTTTAAAATATAAATTCATTATAAGCTTTTTTTTTGTTTCGTTTACCTACTTTTATATTTTTTTTTATTATTTCGACATTTTGTAGTAAAATGTAATATTAACAAGTAAAAATAATGGAACAGATGTTAAACAGAGCCTTGAGCAGTTTTGACAACCATGACATTGTAGGAAGTCGGGCAATAACCGACTTGTGTAGTAAATGATTAATATCTTTAGATTTATATCTCAAAAGTCAACTTATTATTTTACTTTTAAGTTACTTTAGTAATTTTTAATTATATGTATAAATTCTGCACCCTGTTTTTTTTTCAACTCAAAATAAATTTGTTTTTTAAAAAAGTAATGCCGTAATCTGATACAGTTAAAACCGGTTAATAAATACGCATATACCTATTTGGCAAAATTAAAGGCTGAAAATTTGTATAATAAAATAATAAGAAAAATTGAGTTCAAGCTATGTCTACATATACTGACTTAAAACACAAACAAAAACATAATATTTTAATTACTTCAAACTAAATTTAAGAAAATCAAACTCAACACGCTATACCTCCAGAAGGTTCTCTCTGCCTAACCCTGTTACCAGCTATGTGCTGCCTAAAGTTAAAAAGAAACTATTTATATGATTTGTACAAAAAGAAACTGTCTATTGTTCACATTCACGGTTTAACCTGCAAAAGCCAAGAACCAAAGTTCATGATGCTATTTTACGATCTCGACCCAACTCTGGGACTTTGTGTGCTGAATTTTTTGGCCTTTGTCATGTCAAAGTGGTGAAATAAAACTAATTAATTTCACCAAGTGGAGAGCTAATCCAAAACTGTCACCTTTACAGTCAAACGATATCCCACTACGCTCCGGCTTCCCAAAAAAAGGCTTTGGATAAAAAAATAATAATAATTTAGCAAAAATTATAAGGCCAAAATGAATAGATTCATTTTGGACGTCTAATTACATTCTCTTTCTAGGAAGTGATTTCAGGAAATCTGGATACCGGATATCCGGCAATCAACAATGTACTAGCAATGTTTATGTTATCAATAATCTTTGCAAATGTATATTATATCAAATGAATTTTACGCTATTTAATATCCTGCTGTCAAGAATTGCAAAAAATTGTGCCCACGGCGCATTTTATACCAGTTTTGCTTGTTGCGTGAAAAAATTGTTATTTATTCTGTATATACATTCTGAAATTAACTTATTCATTACGTCACTGTCTGGTAGATATTGTTTTATTTTTAAAACTAGCGACCCGCTCGCGGCTTCGCCCGCTTGAATTAGATGATTATTCATTTAAGAAATAGAGATATTACGAANCATCCCGTGTCCAGTAATTTCACTTTGCTGTCAGAGAATTCATAAATACAAGTTTAATATTTAAGTTAAGACTTAGCGGTAAAAAAAATATTTATGTAGGACAGTTTACCTAATTAAAGAAAAATCACAAAAAATATCAACCTTCAATTCTTTGTAGTTTAATCTCGGATTCCGATTTCCCGAAGTTCGTGGGCCCAGAAATATCCCGGGAATGATAAACCTGGATCTGGCAACACTTTACGTGTCCTACTATAACGGGTAAACACATAGAAAATTATTACTATAAATGAGCGACCCAATTTAAATTAAAAAAAAAACATATATACGTTCAAATCCATAAAATATAAAATTGGAGTTAAAATTATTACATTTCGTGGTTATGATGCAAACAATGAGCTATTTAGCACATTATTAATTTATTACCGTTATTTTTTCTTATGTAACCAACATCAATTATAATAATAATTTGAAGGTTAATCTTCAAAATGTAGTTGTAATTAGATACTTTTATATATTCCTAATTAAAAATTGCTCTGTTTATGTTTTTAAAGTGATGAGCGGATATTAGCGCGTACAGTATAATAATTAGTTTTTTTAAATATATATTTTACAACTTCCTGACTTTGACCTATATTAATCTAGTCTAGTTACAGAAATAATTTGAGTTATGTTTAATATGTCAGAGATGTTCTAGGTAGTGTTAGAGGGTATTAAAAATTAATAATATGTGGCGATTTGAACGGATGAGTCGGAACTGCGAGAAGCGGTTACAATTGACAAGAGAATAAATGAGGCTGGAAAGTATATATTGGAAATTTTCAAGGAAAGGAATTTGTTTGTGGCATACACGATGTTTGACCACAAACAAATTTGCATGTTAACATGGGAGCGAGCGGAATTTAAAAGTATGATTGGTTTATTCCTAGTGGTTCAGCGTATTTGAAGCCTAGTCATGGACACACGAGTCTGTTCGCAGGGTGGCGCAGCTGCACGAGGTATCCAAGCTTGGAGTCGAATTACCGCATTTTGTTTCGATCTCTTCGTAGGATATACGAAGTCAGTTTAGCTGATCGAATTCGCAATAAAGAAATACACAGAGTGGCAGGTACTAGTGGCGAGGTTGTCATAGTGAAAATGAATAAGAACGTGCTCAGCTGGTTTGGGCACATCGAACGAATGAGTAATGAAAGAATGGCAAAAAAGATTTATGACGAAAAAGTGAGCGGTAAGAGAGATAAGACCTCAGTTGACCTTCGAAAACACAGTATCGAAGACACTGGAGTAAGGTCACGTAAAAATTATGAGGACCCCTCAGGGAGCATGTATAAAGAGATTGATGACAGTGGACGAGGCGAAAGAGGTATGCGTAGCGTTTGGTGCTCCGTTGTCACTGACTTTCCCGCTAGGGATCCAGTGTAAAGCTAGATTTGATTATGGAGATGATTCCGTGTGTCATTATGATTTTCATGTAAATTTCAAAAAAAAAATATCTGTTAGACGACATGACGTGATTGGTTACTCCTGGCTTGGTTCGTGACTGCCAGGCACCACATGTCAAGTCCTATTCGGTACTTCTCAATATCATACAATATTAGCCTGCTTCCCAGGATTAACCAAGCCTTCGAGAATATTCATGAAAATGCAAAATATTTATCGCCGATTTTTACCTAACGCGGCAGCAGAACAGTCCTCGCTTCACGATATGTTGGTTGATTCAAATACGAAAAGATCGAGGCCTTTAATTTGGACACCAGAATTACTTTCAGGCCTTTGAGAAATATAAGCCTTTCAAGATGTACTCTTCTTAAACAATCCAATCCACGATGCCCCCCTTGCTTTGGCACCAGACGCAACTAACATCTTAATACGCTCAGTTTTGCAGGAGCTTGTGGATGGAGATGGGCAACTATTAGCATTCTTTTCAAAGAAGAAATGAGCAGAGCGCAAAGAAGCGGTTGAGCTACCATGGTGGAAGCTATATTGACGATCCTTGCATGAACCAGGAGCTGGCTATTTTCATTTCCTCGCTCTGGTATCGAAGTAAAGCGCGGCGTTGATTTACTTTGCGCCCTAAAAATTGATTTACAAAAAAATCTTAAATTAGTGCAACCAGTGTAGGTCGCCTGTTCTTATAAAACAATTAAAAATTCTTTTAAAAATTACGATGACTAGGTACCAAAATTGTAGATTTTTTCACATTAGAAGTCATTATAGTAAGTGCGCTGCAAATATAAAATATTACGGCACAAAGTAAATCAGTGTACTGAACAAATAATCGTGTAGTTCCAGCGGGCGAAGCCGCGGACGTATTGCTAGTATTTAATAACTGAATTGTATACTAGCGACCCGATGTATTACACAATTATTTATTTTCTCATCTGAAATACTTTTGTAACCTATTAGATCATTATAATTTCAGTCAATACAATAAAACATTTATATTTTTGCAATATAATGCATGCAATTGTTTATAAATCCATTGAAACAAAACAAATACTAAATGTTAAGAGAAATTTGCCAAAACACAACAGTGCAAACTGCAATCTGCATTTAAATTGGTTAAGCCGTTTCTGAGATTAGTGAGAATAAGCACACAGACAAAACAGACAAAAAAAATAAAAATAATTTAAATTCAGTGTTAACATATGTATTAAAAAGTATAAACTGAGAAAAAGCACTAGCCAAAAGTCATATCATGATTATTAAGAATTTTTGATGATGATGATGATGTTTAAGATATGGTATTTAAACAATACAATTATTTGAAAATAAAGGTAAAGGAATATCATTGAAATTATAAACAGTTTATCTTAAATAAGATTCAATATTCAATATCAATAAAAATATTAAATTCAATTTTAAGAAAATTATAAGATATAACTTTCTATGACATTTCCCATTTATATTTTCCTATTATTATCTATAAAATATAATACATAAAAAAACTCTAAACCCTTATTTCTGTATACATAATCAACTAATCAGTGCCTCATATAATTAGTATTTTTTTGGTTATGATAATTGCCATAACAGAGAAGAGGAGTGCCATTTTAGAATCTTATAAATCCCATGATAAGATATCATTTCGCGCTCCACCCGGCAAGCGTGCGCGGGCTGCTTGGCTTCAATGAACCTATATTGTATTTCTCTTCGCGGCAAAACGGCCATTCGTGAATTTAGTTTTGGTCTTACGCGCGGTCCGTGCGGTTGCGACTGTGCGCCCTCTGCCTCACTCCGGCTGAAACTCGACTTATATCCGATCCGATGTGCATTTATTGATAATTATACGAAATTTATAACACAAAATGTGCAAAACCAAATGTTTCCTCGCAATCCTAGCAATATCAGCAAATCTAGTTCATTCGTGGGGTAAGTACTGAGTATCGCAGAAATCAGCTGATGTACGCAATTTTTTTATTTAACACGTGCGTTTTGATCTTGATGTTACGCAACGAGGTTTAAAGTCTATATAGTTATCCTTGTGGAAAACAGTGAGTGGATCGTTTTGATTTTTAAAATGATAAAAGTGCAAGCAGAAATGTCGATAAGGCGGTTATTCGTTTGGCGCCACGACACCACGCTGAGGGGGCCGCGAGTCACGTAGGCCACTTCGAGCGGGCCAGTGGCAACCCGGCCGAATTGAGGAGGCGGAGAAATTTTACTAGCCGCAAACGCACAAAACGCAATGCAACTCGGCTGGGTTATATTCCTGAAGAGTGGAAAAATGAAAAGCACTTTGCGGCATTTTTCCATTGGGTCCAATTTTTTTATATTTTATCTATATCTTTAACAAATATCACTATCTATTTCGAGTAAAATACAAATAAACAACGTTAACAAAATATTTTTTATTCACTGTATTAATTAACTTTTATAACCTTATCTTTGCTTGTTTTATGTAACGAACTTAACAAACAACGCAAACGAATGCCGTAATAATTTTTCTTCTTTTCAATTTTAGAATGACGTCGGTAAAATCGAAAAATAATTTAATAGTATAGTAAAAAGATTTTATTAAAGCTATGTAAACTATATGTTATTGAAGTATGCCAAGGCGAATTATAATTTAACAAAACAGTTATATTTATATAAGTTACGTCCGCATTTTTGTTAATTTTACCTGTTTTACGGATATAAATATGCTTTTTATTACACATATAAAACTAAAGTTTACCCTTAATAAAGATTGAGGAAGGCAGTAGTTAGTGTTGTAAAAATAATTATAGATATTTATTGCATTAATGAAACGTGTAATTTAAATGAAATTTAAATAAAAAAATACTTTGTATAATTAATATCTTCACTTCATTGGTTATATGAGTAGATATATTAATGTTTATATTTTAAATACAAATTATTAATCAGTTAATCACTATCTGTTCTATACATAAATCAAAAGTATAAATAAATAACATTGTATCACTGTTTGATATATGTAATTTTAAATATTATTTTTGTGTTTAATCAAATGATGATTGCTTAACATTCCTGTTCCTATATAAAACAGAATAAATGCTAAAATAGTTAATAATAAAACACTATAACTTTTTTCCTCTTTCTTTCTAGAAATTCCAAGTTAGATAGGCGCAAAACGCATTTTACTAGTAAAAATATTATTTTAGGTTTTTAGACATAATTGAAAAAATAAAAATTTAGCTTCAAAATAATGATACAATTATAATTATGAGTGGCCGCTTGCAAATTCGTTTGCATGGACTTTACTACCCTTGACTTCCACCCAAATTCAAGTTACGGAATTACTTAGTAGAGGAATTATTTACAAACCTAATCTTCTATTCTAATATAATAAAGTGGAAAAAATTCTTTGTTTAATGGCTAAAATTTACTTTTTTTAATTTTATATAAAAGGTACATTCCTTAGGAGTGTTATAGGCTGTACAACATTACAGTATAAGTCTTAGCCTTAACTAACGAAATAGCTATAATAATTTACGCCATCGAAATGCTTTAAGCGCGTTGCGCTGCAAAAATAGCAAAATATGTAGTATATCTTAGTACATTGTATGACAAAAATATTCTATTCCGTTAGCTCTAAAAAAATCCCTGACACCGTATATCTATCTCTTACAAATAAGGCATTTTTTGGCAAAAAAATAATTGAAAATTGCAAGGTTCTATTTCACCATGTTTAATTTGACATGGATATTGAAACTTACAAACGAAAGTTATTCCATCATCAAGGAAATTTTATGAAAAGAAACTTCAGCTTTTGAAGCATGTAATTTGGATGTATACTTTTCGAGAAAATGTAAAATTAAAATATTTCGACGCTTTGTGTACGGACGCAAGTCTAGGTTCAACTCGTGCGGTTGGCGCCGTAGTATGTAGTGATTGCACTATCTCAGATTTATGAAAACAAGATGTTCATGATTGAATGTATCAATCTGTTGGCAAATGCAGCATAATAAAAATACTATAGGTGGTACGCGGGCGAAGCCGCGAGTGGGCCGCTAGTTTCTTATAATTTTACTGTACCATTGTGGTTCTATTTTTTGTCAGGTAAATTAGTCTTCCAAATATAATATATATAGCCTAGGTCTTGCCCTGGCCTATAAGCTATACAGCAAAAAAAAGTTTCATTCAAAAAATTCAGTAGTTTTGGAGATAGCGTTTACAGAGACAAAAATTTTAAAAATCGTGGTTTATATCATACTAATAATTCTATTAATATTTTTACATCCACCTAAGTACATTGTTTTTTCCTAATATAATGAATGTACACAACTACATATACAATATTTTTACTGTGTTATTATAGCATTATTAAGGAAATATTAATGACTTTAGTTTGTAGTGGTAATAATTTCATACACGTATAGATAAATCTAGAATAAAAATAGTCGTTCATAAAAATAAATGTTTTGATATCGGAGAAATAATTGCTTTTATAAATAATAATTTATTGTTATAATATTATTGATAATACGAAAAGTATTTATTTACGTTGCATTGCATTATCTGTGGGGTTCAGATTAAGTTCAAGTAAATAAATAGGTTGGTATATCCACAATTTATTCAATAATAAAATAATTGCTGTTAAATATAATTCTATATTAATCAAAATTGAAAACAAATATATAAAAACTATTTTTCTTTTTTCGTGAAGTTTTTATTGAATTAATAAAATATTAGGTCAATGGAGATAGAATGCAATATCGAATTAAAAAAAACTGGAATGTATGACAAAATGAAGCCGTAAGTTTCACTTAAGTAGCGGTAGCGGGATTTAGTTTTGAAGTACAATTATGAAACTACTATATGTATAAATGTATTATTTTAGTATTAACGTATCAATTTTAGGTTTATCTAGTTGGTTTTTTGTTCAATTACTGAGAAAAGACTGATTTTATTTCATTTTCCATGAAGTAAGGTAAATTTTTAGAGGTATTGTATTAAGACTCGTTCCAATTATGTAGTTGCCAGATACTTGTATATATAGTGGATATAGGAGATAGGTACAAGTCACAATCAAAAAAATTAAATATAATTCACAAAGTAGTTGCTCACAATTCACAAAGTAGTAGTTTTGAGGCCGGTCGTGGCGCAGCGGCACGAGGTGTGACTGCAAAACCGACTGGTTGTGGGTTCGATCCCCACTCGAGGAGATGAAATATTTACTTAAATTTATATTTCCATTTCTTCGCTCTGGTGTCGAGGTTAAGCGCGGCGTTGAGTTCTGCCACTCAACACGCAATGCCTCCAGAATTCGGCAGAAAGTGGGGAACGGAGTGTCTTAACACTAGGTTCCCTCTGCCTACCCTGCTGTGTGCGGGATACAGCGTGAAGCTAATTTAATTTTTTAATTTTTAGTAGTTGCTCAATTTTGTTTGTTACCTTTTATCTAAAGTAAAATTAAAGTTTTTTTTATATCAAACAATGATTCACACAAATGTTTTTGATTATCAGCATTTATAAAAAAATAGGTAGCTCGAGATCTTCAAAAATTATTGAGATATCAAGCATTAAAGTACGGCCTCCGCGGCAAAATCTGGCTAAGCGTGTGACGTCACGCTGCGTCTTGCCAGTCGGCACTTGCGAACACCTTCATACTTTGCCTCGTTTAGCTCTTACTGTATTGCTATAAATTCAATTACTTTTTTATAGTAAATAAATTGATACGGAGTGTTTTTTAACCATTTTGGTTAATTTTGGTGAATTAAAACATTTTGGTGTTTTTTAACCATTTTGGTTAAAAAAGCACTCCATATCACCCGTAAATCACGTGAGGCCAGTCGTGGCGCAGCGGCACGAGGTGTGACTGCAACACCACCTACCCTGCTGTGTGCGGGATACAGCGTGAAGCTGATATCACCCGTAAAGCAGACATAACAGTCGCCGCGTGACGTCGCGAAGAAACGCAAATTCAAAAAAGCGGTTAAACTTTACAACGTAGTAACTTTGGAAATTCTGACCTGATTTTGATTAAACAAAAAAATACTATTATTTACACGAGTGCATTAAATGCAGTAACTGTTATAGTAAAAATTGAGTGACCGCACATAATTTTTTTTAAAGTTTTTACTATCTTTGGCCCATAACAAATTTCATGTACTTTTATTAAATAACAAATATAAAAAAGGGAAATAAAACCAGGAAATTTTTGAGACAGTAACAAAAGAAGGAAAAATTGGTAACAAAATTCATGTATGCATATCTGTAAAAATCTCAAAATTTATACTTCAGCTGCTTTTTTCAGCTGATGCAAATGACATTTTCTTGCACTGTTAAATGTATCTTTATAATTACTGTTTTTCTTACAAAAAAATCTGATAATATGATATTACATAAAAGTAACGAAATACATGTAATTTTCTTTCAAAATAATATTTTAAATCAGCTTAGCAGTATGAGTACGCTATGCAGAAAAAAACATCAGGTTCCTTTTTTGCATATTATTAAATATTTATATCGAATACTCAACTTACTTAACATATTTTAAAGTTAAATTTATAAAGGTAACAAAAGTTTTACATAATATTTAAAATCAGTTTTGTTTACTAAACTAATAACACAAAATTTATCCAAAACAAAAATAAGTTAATTGAAATATGAACAAGAGACTAATCTAGATATTTCTATTGAATAATTGAAATACGACGACATTAATCAACAATTGCCTAATAGTAACCTTTTATTGTAGTCGGGGTAATGTAGGGCGGGGTCAGATTTGTTGCTTTTTAGTAAGATCAATTAAAAATTTAGAGCGATTGATTGTGGATTTGATTTAACTTGAAGTAGATTTTATTTTATTAAATCCTGGAGGAAATTATTTTGTTTTTAATACCTAGAGTATTATATTTTTTAAATTCTTTCTGCGGTCTGATTAAACACAGTTCGGTGTGTAGTTTTACACGATTTGTTTAAAATCTGTGATCAGAAAATGGTTAGGCCAGGCGCGTGGTTAAATTCCGGAACTTAAAACACAATACCTAGAAATCGAATGGAAATTCGTAAACGGATTCAGTTAACTTTATTTAGGTTTTACTCTATTAAAAAAAATACAGTTACAAAACTTAAATTTAATAAGGTAATAGTTATAATTATTTCAGTTGTCCTAATCTTTCGTATAGATTGAAGAATATAAGATACATCAGTGTTCAGATAAACATAATTGTTTAAAACCAATAAATCATGTTTTATCTTTTTGACATGCTTATTTTTCATTAAATCCTTGATAATCCGATGTTTTTTAATGATAATAATTACGAAGGCCAGTCGTGGCGCAGGGGCACAAAGTGTGACTGTAAAACCGACTGGTTGTGGGTTCGATCCCCACTCGAGGAGATGAAATATTTACTTAAATGATGTCGAGGCTAAACGCGGCGTTGAGTTCTGCCACACTGTTCTGTTAAAGTGTTTACATATGCTTTTCATATAAATATTTATGTTGGTCTGGATAAATATAGCATTTTAAATTTTTAACTATATATATTATATTTTTACATGTTCTCATTTTCTTCTCTTACTGTGTCAACCAGTAGTCACAGTAAAAAAAATATTAAAACATACAAGGTTTTTGATTTATAGCTTTATAAGGAAATAAAATAAGTATAAAATTTCAAAATTAAATAGCCTTCATCTCAAAACTAATTTGTAATATGTTTATTGTAAAAAATATTTTGAAAAGTATGTATATATTCAAGGCACTAATACTGTTGTTACTTCCATTGTGTTTTATTCTTTGAATACTGTTGTTTTCTTTATCTTATTTAAAAAAAATACAGCTTAAATTTCACTCGTTAAATATTTTATATTATAATAATAATAATAAAATAAGAGGATATTGTCGCTCCTCTCGCTGATATAATTATTAAACGTAGGTATAGCGGTAAAAGAAAACTGTTTGAAGGACTAATACAAGGTATTTTTAAATTAACCAAAATTTACATAAAATCACTGTAACTCTATTTTCTTCTATATAATAGCAACTAGGAAGATTATGCGTCTGAGGTCTGGCTTAACAAAGTCAGATACAAATAGGCAGAAAACTTAAACAGTATTTTGGTTCTACTTAGGTTCTCTTTACCTTCCCTAAAAATGCGGAAATTGGAGAAAGATAATAATAGATTAACATAAAATTATACATTTATCAAAGACTTATAAATAAATACGATAGCATATCATAATCAGATACAAAATTATACTGCGATTTATGTATAATCTACAGAAATGATTAAAAAATATATAGGAAATATCAACAAATGAAAAATATGAACGTGCAATATGTTGTGTACTGAAAAAACATTAACATTCAATATTTTTGTATTTATAAATTTTAATCATTTTCAAATTTAAATTATTTTCAATAATCACAATTCACAATTAAATTTGTGTTCTAAATGAGAGCGATTGCGACAAGTTTTAAGGTTACACCGTAGCCGTACGTAGTAAGCGGTCAACGTGATATATTTTGTAGCAAACATATAACCTCATGATATGAAAATAAAATAAGAATTACAGAAATGTTTATTGTTTTCTTTAAAATTTGTTTAAAATTTTTTACTACGGCGTTTCTTACTAAATCTCAATGTTTAGTTTCGCAGCCTAGGGTACTCAGTGTTTGAGTGGGATTCAAATGAGATGAGGATTTTATTAATATAAACACAGCAATATTTTGATATATTGTTGATATATAAAAATATAAGATTTTTCTTTATTTTTTGATTTAATATAAGAATACATACCTATTTAATATTTTTATATTTATTTATTGGCAATACAAGCTAACGTAGTTCACGGATAATCCATAAAGTTGTAGAGCGTCACGCCCCTGCGCCCTCGATACTCACAGCTCCGATAAGATACAAAAAACAAATAGATGTTTGTATGTTAATGTAATTTAGCACTTATGACGAAAATTAACATGAACATGACTTTCATTTCGCAAATTTAACATTTTATTAAGTCATACGTATTTTTAATTCAATATATAATCAAATCATCTGCATATCCCGCACACAGCAGGGTAGGCAGAGGGAACCTAGAGTTAAGACACTCCGTTCCCCACACATAATTTATATTTTTTTAATTTGTTTTTACATTTGCCAGTAATAATATATATTTTTTTATCTTTTAAACATGTTAATAAAAAATAATTACTTTTTAACTTTTATTAAAATCTTATTACATTTTCAATGTAATCTATTAAATTGAAGTAATTCTTTTTTTTTAATGTTATCATAGTACGCTTTAAACTTCAAATATCAAATTGACAGTTACGCATTTGTGAATCAGCTACATGTTTCAAATTTGAATTTTCGATTAAAATTTAAAGTTTGACGACTTTAACGGTTCTAGAAAAATTGTCTTTGACTTAATTTAATCTCAGCCAGCTATTATTTATCCTGTTGTGTTTTGCACTTTTGGATCAATAAAGCAACACCTAGAAGTATTACTTTGCATCTTAATATCATTATTTATATATCTTTCTTAACATTAGCTTAGCGAAACTAAAACAAACTTTTTTTTTTTCAATATTAGCTCATTTTGGATTCGAATTAGTGACTTTTTTTATTCAATATTAGGTAATTTCGGATTGGAATCTCCAAATATCTCGAATCAAATGAAAACTAACTTAACTAAGTAGTAATATAAGTTAATGTACTATTCTTTATCAAGTCATCAACACTGCGTTTGTAGACGTTTCACAATGATATATGAACTAGAAGCCTTTGAAATATGATGCCAGTATACATATGTAGTATGTACTCGATGGAGCCTTGAGTCACGTACGCCACTTTCGTTAGGATGTAGTTCAGGAGAAACTGAAAAAGTATTTTTTTAATCTATATTTCATATTTTAATATTCGAAGTATACAACTTAATGTTATAAAAATGTGCGTTTGCATAATATATTAAAAAATAACTATTAAAATTATTCTTAGGATATTTTTTTAGATCAGAAATTCTTTAGATCAAAATAAAAAAGAATAATAAATAAGGATGAAAGTTTACTTCTTATTTACTCTATTTGTAAAGAGAAATAAAATAAAATTTATTTCGCTTAAGATAAGTGCGAGTTATTTGTTTTACATATATAATATGTTCATTATGTAAAGAAAATCGGCATCTATTTGTTTTTCCCCATACATAAGTTATATTAACTATTCAACTTCCAGATACAGTTTTCCAAATCACATATTTTTCCGCTTTTCGTAAACTATTATCCTCAAATGAAATTAACAATTTTCCTGTACAAAAAGGTATGATTTAAATTCACGTGTTTATGCTTTCTAAAAACAAGCTAAGAATTAAGTGTGGAAAGCTTATAATGAAAAAAATGGTCTAAAATATGAATAATAAAATATATGTTAACTCCGTTGGTTAGGTCTTAGACTACAAGATACTTAAGTCAATAGATGGCTAATGAAGCTTGCGTAGACGTTCTCAATGAGCCAAAAAACGGACTTATATTACAAATGAAAAAAAAAGTTATTTATTTATTTATTAATAGTAATAATAATGTTATTTAGTTACAGGTTTCTGTAAAGTATGAAATCCAAATTCTGTATTTATAAAATACTAACTGCATGTAATAGCTACTTTTACTTTGTGTATAATGTATATAAAAGCAACTCCCATTTTTTTGTAAACTAGAGAGACTGACAGTAATAAATAATTTCCAATGCGTATTTACTCGACTGTGCAACGCAAAGGAGAGTAATGTATAATCGCGGTAGAACAAAACGCTGATCTCATCAGACTGGGGTAACAAAGATAAAAAAATCATAAACATTCTTTCAATTATAAATCGGAGCCACACACGAAGCCAATATCTCAAAAAAATATGTAGGTTTATAATAATATATATGTATAATTAATGTTATTATAGGACGTTTAGCAGCTATCAATTAAATATGGGGTTTCCAACATTTGAGAACGATTTATGCTAATTATTAAAGTCCACTGTTCAATAATAGGAATATAAAATGGGGAAATTTAAGATTTTTTATTCAAATAATTTCTTGTATATCTAATAATAAAATATTAATTATGTATATAATTTTTATTTTTATTTTTATTTTGCAAGATATACTTATATATATATATATATATATATATATATATATATATATATAACTATTTTAATTTGAATCTAAGATAATTTTTTTTTGTTAACTTGACTGCCCTAATCTCAGGAAATAGTCAGCTTTGAAAAATTGATACTGTGTATGTTAAACATACAATATATTATAATAATATTGTATATTCAACATTCACAGTTCTTTATCCTTAAGTATTGGCGCTTGTAAAGTAAATCAAACAACTGAAAAGTCCTAACAAATGAATGTACTGAGACATAAGCAGACATTAAAACGACCCTTTTATAGATAGATCTTCCCCAAGTGATTAATATTATTATTATGAAATACCTATTACCTCTCTCTATAAATGTACAATTTACGTAGCTTTGTGAATAATAAATATAAATTATTATAAGATATTTTTCCTTAGGCCGAGACGATAAAATTATCCTCGACCGGAAAATTGACATAGAAATCACCATCTGAAATATTCATTTGTATTTATTTTTTATATCTGCTTATAATTTCCTTATTTAAATGTCTCATTGTTTCATAATTGTTAATGATAAGTCTATAGAATGGTAAATACTNCGTGACGTCTTAAAATAATCTTATGTAAATTTTTTATCAAATGTTTTACAAATAGGTTATGTACAGTGGATCGATGTGTGCGCATCTACGTCACCTAAACGTAAATGACGTGTCGGTATTCGCCGTTAAATTACGTATTCGCTTGGAGTATTTCCAGTCTTGTGACTTTACAAAGAGATTTGTAAAGATATCAAAATAAAATATTATTTTAAAAAGATCTTTCTGTATATTAAAATTTGAATTCCTTTATAAAAAAAATAAGAAAATATGAATATTCAGTCATTATATTATTCTTCGAAGCGTGGATATTTCGAATAATTGCAAAACAAACATGCAGTTTGTTAATTTAAACTTCGGCTGCTATGGCTCCGAGGCGCACAAATAAAAGTATCGTCTACTGAGAATCAGTGGGTACCAGTTCGATTAATTCTAAAAGTTATTCAAGCCCAACGGTCGTCAACCGTTGATTTATGACAGCAAATGTATTAAAATATTTGACCTCCGTTAGGATTTGACCCTTGTGATGAACGAACGACATGACGTCTGTCCGTTGTCGGTTGCCACGCCGAGTACGAATATTATCAATAAATCTAGACGCACAGTGCGGCGTTGTTTATTGAAGGAATTCTTTGTTATACTTACATCATACAATTTTGATAAGCAACTTTTAATAAGTAACCTCACCCATTAGTGATATGTTGAATTTTTTGTAATATTTTTGCAATACTTGACAAACAAACTTATGGATATCTTATCTTTCGTCTTTCGTTTAGGAAAAATCTATGAAAATAGAATAATTAGCGAATTTCACTTTATAATACTTTAGTATGGAATTATAAAATACAATTTGAGGCCAATCGTGACGCAATGGTACAAGTTTATGACTGTAAACGCGACAGGCTGTGGGTTCGATTCTGATTCGAGGAAATTAAATTTTTTCAGGCAACCACCACTAAACACGCAATGCTACTCTGCCTACTCTGTAACATGCGGGATACAGCGTGAAGCTGGAAATAGTATAGAATTATATTTATAACAATGTTATACCGCCAATTATTATGTAACAGTGGTTGTTGTGAGAGCAACATCACGCGACCTATACACAATGCACCGCTGCCAAAAATGTATCGATGACTAAAATATTTATAATGTTCATTGAAGTTATGTAACTTGTTTATAAATAGTTAAGTCGAAAAGTCTAGCTGGTCGTCTGTGTATAAACAAATATTGTGGACCTTAACCTTGGTTTAGAGCGAAACCATAAATATACCAATAATAAATATCGTTGGTTTAGACTTCAGAGTGTAAATCTGCGAACAGCCTATTAAGCAAATTCTCAGGAGAGACAAAAAACGTTTTTCTGAAACTGATATATGTATATTATCTGTGGGTTGTTACAATTTTGAAAATTGATTTGTATTCTGTACTATGTGAAAAGTAAGGATCGATTTTGTGTTTTTATTACACTTTCGAATGATATAAAAATGCACGAATTTAAGATTTTTACAACTTTACACTCTAAAGCGACGATGTATCACACATTCCTATGTGAAGAAAAATATATTTTTAGAAAACGAAAAAAGACTGCTGCATCAAAATGTTTTTCACGTTTTCTAAAAGATGTATACCAACAATGTTAGTGTGTACAAAGGTTAAATGTGAAATCTATTGTTTCAGATATCGCAATCACCAGCGGGGACCAATTAGAATTCTACACAAATCAAACAAAAACAAGCAATGAAGGCATCAGGTTTAGAGAACTTACAGCGCTCGCGTACGACGCTGTGCATAATATGCTGTTGTTCGTCGATAAACAAAACGACAATGCCTCAATATTTAGCTACAATTTGCTAACTAAGAAATACCAGCCCCTAGTAGGTAGGAAGTCCTATGAAAACATTCAAGGTTTAGCTTTTGATCCTGTAACTGGTAAGATGTTCTGGACAGACTCAAATGAAAGAAGCATATACTGGATAGCTTTGTGGCCGAGATCAAAAAACAACATTTATGGCAATCTTTTAATGAAAATGGATGATGAGATACCTAGAGATATTGCTGTTGATAGTTGTAGAGGGTAAGCTCGTTTAAGTTTTTAACTTAAAAAAACTATATATTTGTTTAGCCTGAGTTGCACAGAATCGTAAAAATAAAACTGAGTATGACCGTTTTAAAAGATTTTTAAAAATAATTTTACTATTGAGTGAATAAATAAGTAGTTTTTTAACAAGCATATAAAAATTTCGACGTAGTTTGATAAGAACGTATGGCTTAGTGGTCAGAGTGTCTGGTCGGTTTCCAGGAGGCGCGGATTCGAGTCCCGCTACGTTCAAAATTTTTATACGTTTTCTAAGTAAATATTTTTCTTTCCTAAGTGTAGAATAACACTTTAAAAATGTTAAAAATAATGTGTTATTATCTTTACAGTTACATTTACTGGACCAATACAAACATTACTAAACCAACAATTGAGAGAGCGCGCTTCGATGGCAGTGAAAGGAAAATTATCGTTGGCACTGATATCCACATGCCGGTCAGTATCGCAATCGATCAACGCACCAAACGGCTCTACTGGGCTGACGACAAAGAAGGCATACACTACTCCATAGAAACATCTGATTTAGATGGTAAAGATAGAAAGAAACTAATAGTTGGGACATACCATCAGCCTAATGCCTTAACAGTTTCAAAGGATGACATTTACTGGGTAGATTGGGGCTTCAAATCAGTGTGGAAGTTATCGAAAAACTCGCAAAATCCCACGGAACCCGAAGAACTTATTGGTTTTTCCAACGAAGCTCCTTTCGGGATTGTGGCAAATTACCAAATTTCTGATCAAACGACCGGTGTTCCTGAATGTAGAGCTTTAGCGGAATTGTCAGATAATAAAACAATAATTACTGATTCGATTAATATACCTAAAGATGTGGGCTTGTTCTGTTTACACGGTGTCAAGACAGGTATGTCGGCGTGCAAATGTTCCCCTGGCTACATTGGCGACCGGTGCGAGATATCTGTATGCCAAAACTTCTGTTTAAATGGCGACTGCGTAGCCACGAATGAAGGTCAACCTAAATGCAAGTAAGTAACGAAAATATACCAAAACATATTGGGCCGTCGAGTTTAAGTTTGGTCTTTTATAATAAATTGTATTGTATATGTTGATGATGTAATATGTCCCTATTGTACTGTATATTTTGTATATCTATGTATATCTTATGGGTTATTACTTATATTTTAATATGAATAAAATCTTCAATACTAAAAAAGCATTTTTATTTTAGATGTAGACGAGGTTTTACTGGAATAAGATGTGAGACGAATATTTGCTACGGTCATTGTTTGAACAATGGTGAATGTCTGTTGAGAGAGGAGAAACCTACGTGTAAATGTACTAACGACTTTGAAGGAGAAAGATGTGAAACTAAGAAAATTGATAAAATAGAAATAGCACCAGCTTTAGAGCAATGCAAGTAAGTTTAGTAATATCATTAATTTGGCTAGTTACAATGACAATGTATGGCGGTATTCAACATTTCACTATTCTTAGCAAAGTCTTTTCAAAGCAGAGAGTTCAAATTAATTCTTTTCCCTGAGTCGGGATGGGAACCTATAGCCATCGCGCTTACAGCCAGACGCTGTCTAACCACGCAATCATACAACAATAGTCTCAGTAAAAATGTATGTTAATTTTTTATTTCTTACATATATATAAATATGTTTTAGTATACTTGATTAATATATATTTTTTTTGTTTAATTACAGACTTTCATAATAAATTTTGCCTTACTTAATACTAATAGTATTTTTTATAGTCTGTAATTATTTGATTATATTACAATAATATTTTTTCACAGTTGTACAAAAGAAAATGTTTCAAAAAGCATATTACAAGAATCAAATGATGTATATTTAGAAGAAAATTGTTATACAGGATGGGATTCAATTAGAGATCCCATTTTAATGGTGTTGGGAGTGTTGTGTGGACTACTTTGTTTAATCTGTGCCATGCTTATCACTAAGATAATGCATTTGAAGAGACGGCCAAGGTTAGTTGTTATTTATTATCTGTTTATACTAATTTATTTTATTTTTTTATCTGTTTTATGTGTGTATATTTGTGTATTGTATATGTATTTGTGTGTATGTGTCTAAGAGGGAGCTAACAACCTTATTGATTTTTTTAAAATATTTTCTTAACATTTCCATTATCATATTTCAATTATGAATTTTAAATTCCTTTCCTTTTTCAATTACAAGATCGGTTGTGGCATAATTTATTGTTCCATTACTGTTATTTTGCCAAAGTCAATTGAAATTTAATACATATTATAACACTTTTTTTGAATAGCTTACATTATAGCCATTATTAAATAATCATATTTATTATTTTAAAATGGGGTATAAAATGATCATTATTTACTAAAATAACAGTAACACAACCAATAACACAAATTTACCGAAACAAAATATCTATACATAAATATGTTATAGAGATACAGTGCTTGGCGATATTGTATAAAAATTCGCAAATTTATATTTCTGTTAAAATTAAATTTATTTCTCCAGTTTCCATTTATTATAGTTTTTTCAATTTTATTAGGTGAACCTAACTTTAGAATCAAATACATTTTAAAATATTTTTATTTAAATCATTCTTTTGAATAAGAATAGAACTCACAGCTATTATTATAATAAAGAAAGACATTGAAGAATATAACACCCTTCTTAAACTTATTGTTAGTTTTTAAAAATAACTTTAAGCAAATTATACAAAATCTTTGGACAAATTGTAGTTTATGTGTTATTCTGATGTAGAAACTATATATGTACTGTGAAGTTTCACCTAAAATCGTTCAGTAGTTTTTGCTTAAAAGTAAAACAAACATCCATCCTCAAAAAAAAAATACATTTATAATATTATAGAATATTCACTATCCCATCTTCATATAACACTCACTTTACAGGATTAAGAAGAGGATTATAGTGAACAAGAATATTACCCCGCTGACGGCTCGACCGGACCAATGCGAGATCACTATAGAGAACTGCTGTAACATGAATATTTGTGAAACGGTGAGTTTTCACTCATCTCATCAAGTTTTATTAAGTCTTAAATATTTTTAAACCGCTATTTCAAACTTAGCAAAGAAAAATACTTTATAAAAAATGTATAAAAATTTGACGCATCGGAATTAGAACCCGCGCTTCATACGCTAATTTATTTGACAAAACAATGCTATTTATTAAATATTCTTACATTTTAAGAGTGGAATTCCACACTTAGAAAAGAAATATTTATTAAGAAAATCTATATAAATTAGAAATTGTTTAAGCGAAAAATAATTTAGGGTTTCTTGTCTCTCTCAGGTTTAATAATAAAATTTATGAAATAAGTTACGTTATAAATTTATATAGGGCAGATATGGTATGTAGAAAATAATATTTATAACGCCATCTAGTTTTTCGTTACGGACTTTTTATATCGTTTAAAAATTTGGGCCAGAGATGGAAATAAAAAAAATTACAGCAAACGAAAATTACAGTTAACGTTTAATGTTTTATTTATAAACATTAATTAATACTTATTTTATGAGGTCGGGGCAAAAGTTTTCGTATTATTCATACAAAGGAAAATATATTTTTTAGGTATAATTTTTTATTTATTTACAATATGTATGTGCCGTTACGATCGATGACTTGTTGCCATCTTATGGGTAGTGCCATGATCCCATTCCTGTAGAAATTTTGAGATTTTTGATTACAAAAATCTGACAGGTAGTGTTCACAGTGTTCTGTGTTCTTTTGAGGTTAGCTTTATCAGCTAGCTAGCTAGGTTAGGTTAGTCAGGGCTATAAGGAGGATGCATCAACACATCATGGTGGAATACCACACCATAGCTTTTTTTAACCTCATCAGTTGCTGACAGTAGAGGTCAGAATCGATAGTTATACCCGGTGGCAAAAGATCATAGTGGACGATTCCTTTCTAATCCTACCATTCACATAGCATCACTTAGTCAGGTCGGGCTTTGCCACGGTCTATGGGACTGATGCTTCGACCTTGATCTTTTTCGCACATTCTTATCGGAAGTCACCCATTTTCATCACTCATAATCAACTATTTAAGAAATGGTTTGAAATTGTTACGTTTCAACAAAGAATCGCAAATAGAAGAAACACGTTGCATTAGGTTTCTGTCAATGAGATCATGTGGACCCAAATATGAAGTTTTTTCTTGTACCGAGACTTTCGTAAATGACGTAAAACTGTGTTATGATCAATATTTAATTCTTCAGCAATGTCGTAGCTAAAAATGGCACTTATTTTATCTGTGACTGGACATCCAGAGCGAACCTCATCTTTCACACTCAAAATTTCAAGACTTGAAACGCTTGAACTACATTTGTGCTACTCTTATTGATACCGCATTAGGTCCGTAAACCGCACAAACTTTATTCACGGCGTTCTTTGCATTTTTACCTTTTTTGTAATAACACCAACTTTATGCATGGTACTTGCAATTGAATTTTTGATATAATAAAAAACAGATGCTTATGGATTTTCCGTCTTAAGTTTTTTGAGCTACTTAACTGTTTTTATTATTAAGTATATGGAATATTTAAATATTTTCATAAAAAAAATATTCTTTTTTTACCTAAAAAGGTAACATTACATTACATTATTTACAATTAAGCAAGGACTTATCATACTAATGTATTAATTTTATTGCACAGTGTATTTATTATACAGTTTATTTATTGTTTTTAATATGTTGTTTTGTTCAACTGATTGCTTGTGTTTATCTTGCTAATATTTAATAAACAAATAATCGATATTGATCAATTCTGGCACGCAGTCTCCATTTGTCATTGTTTTTATCTGTGTTCATCTGTGTACAAAATATTTTACATTCTTAAAATAGCTCTTAAGAGCACAAATAACACAATCTTAACTTAACACAAATATATATTGATATAACAAAATATTCTATCGGAATTTATAATATTTTCTTAATTTTAATATAATATAAATATAAAATATATAAGTTTATACGTAAAGTGTATTTGCTTTAGAAAAGATTTTTTTTGTCTTGACCGCAGTTGAAGCAATAATATAATTTCATATATTTTCGCGTATAGCAACCTTGTCTGTACATTCTGCTAATAATAATTATGAAATATAATTATTATATAATACTGCTATAGGCAACAATAATATTCTAATTCTATTATTATTCCATACAATATTTGAACTTTTTATATCGTGTTTTATAAATTTAAATGTTTTCAATTATAGTTACGCAAACTAATTACTGAATAATCGCTAGCCTCGTTTGTAAAATTGCACGATTTTCTATACAGTTACTGCGGGCGTGGTCCGATATAAATGAATTCTAGTTTTCAATTAAAAATGGCTTTCACAAGTAAATCATGAATAATTCACGTAAACCAGATCAACGGGTCAAGTGCAACACTTTTGTAACACGATTATGTCTGTTTTTTTTTTCAATGTAATTGACCTCAAATATAATAAAATAGATTACAATTTTACAAAATATTATGCTAAAGGAATAACACTTATTTATTTTGTGAGCCGTATAGTAAATTGTGAAATTTACGATTTTTTGATTGCCTGTTTGACTCTTCAAGTTCCTTCTGCTAACCCCATATGCGGTATCCCGCGTGAACTAGTGTTTACAGAACTTACTGATAAAAACAAAAACAGAATTATAATGTCAATAAATTTTATCTAATGTTTATCAGAAGATTTTTTGCGTATGCAGATTTTTGCCTGTCTGTTTGTCTATTGATTCCATTCTCTATAGGTAGTTCTATTCTGGATTTCAATTGAGTACTGACCATTTAAAAAAAAACTACGTTCGTTATAATGAAAACATAAAACATTATTTTAATTGAATGCTCTATAAAATAAAATAATAATTTTCTTATTACAGCTGCTTAATATTTTTGACATTGAGACATTGTTATAACTCTGCGAAGGTCAAAATACGGATAATTGTTTTTTAATCTTTTACGTGATCATGGAATTATATATAAGTGTTTAACACATTAGGATTAAATTTATAAAAAAAATCATCTTAACACATTTTGTAGCTGTAGACATACTAAATTTATTAGAAGTAACTGTTTTGATTTCCCGCCAAAAAATACGTTCAATGTCAAATAGCGGAGCACTTCTTGATGGAATAATTTTGTTTTTAATATAATACAATTATTTCACAACTCAGTACATGTACTTCAAGATATAAAATTTCAAAGGTAACTTATGTAAAATTCACATAACCTATTAATGTTGCGATTGTAAGTAGATATTATTTGTTTATTATATTGCTAAATAAAATGGGGAATAATGTTACAACAAGTAGTATTAATAATTATATAACTAATCTACGAGGAAAATTAATTAATCACTTACATATCCTATATTATATTTAACGTCGTATATGTAAATTCTAGAACAATTCTTGAACTTAGGTAATGATTAAAGGTCAGCAGTTTGCAAACAAATGTAATCTTTTAACTTTACTAATATCTGTTTACATATAGATTATTCAGTCCTAGGGTTTTCCTTTGCTTTATTAAGTATACATATGTACAATAATAAAAGTTATCAGACGGGCACCGGTTAAAACCCTTTATTAACTTTTATTTTCCTTTCTTACTTGTGACTTCAATAAGGTTTTTTTTATTTATCTTTACACTGTATCCCGCATATAGTAACCTGGCGTTAAAAACTTAATACACTTCGTTCCCATTGAGCCGCTTCAGTTCCCCACTTTCCGTCGAGTTCGGGAGATGTATAAGTTAAAATATTAAATATTTCATATTTACGAGTGGGAATCGAACCGACAACCTGCCGCAGGCACACGTCATTTGAGTTTGATTTGATTTCAATTAGTTAAGAAATATTTTATATTAAATACATTAAGGTCATTTTTGTTGTCTAGCAAACACAATATAATAATGTAATCTGTGAAAGTACCGCTTTTAACCTTATTAAATGCAATGAATAAGAGTACTTTTGAATTTTTACCTGTTAACGGTTTTGATATGTTTGTTTATCTAAGCATCAATGCGCCATGTCATACAAGTAACTTTAAATAAGTGCAAATGCATCACACGTGGTCGGTTTCGTGGATTATTAAATTTCTAATATTTTCAGTATTCATTCTTTCTACTACGCAAAATACCAGAGATTCGTAGTTAAACAATTAATAAAAAAACTTTTTACCTAAATTAATTCATTTAGTAAAATAAAAAAAATACGTAGTATTTGTTTTGATTAGATAAGGTTATTTTTTATCTACGTTTGTACATATGTAGGAAATACTAAATGTCACTTTCTTGTAACAGATAATAAATTGCTTGCACATTTTTACACCTGTTGAACTGTCTTGAACCTATGCGTTGGCTTACTTGGATATTTATTATTATATTTTTTTTTATTATAGATATATTTATTTTTAGAGATTTTTTATCTTAAGGTCATTGCCGCATTCTTTACGTCATTGCCTCCAATTATAGGCATTACGTGTTGGTTGGCGGAATCCGACATGATTATATTTATAATAATTATTTAAAAAAACTTTCATTCGCTATAAATAGATTTTTATGGAGGTAAAAAGAAATATATTGCATCGTCGGTAGGTTCATTGGTCTTTTGCGAAGGCTATACATTAAACAATATTTTTTTTGTCAACCGATTTATATATTTATTATTTAATCCTTTTTCTTAAATTGATTGATTATTTACTATAATGACGCGATTGATTATTTACAATAATCTTACTTCTCTTTATAATACTTGCTGCCATATATTTTATACAAAAAATGGTTATAGTATTTTATATAACTATAAATGGCTATTTAATATTAACAGGTAAATAGGCTAGAGAGAGCTGTGAATGAAGATTGCAACTTAATCGAGCACTAATCATCAGGTTTCACTTTACAAAAATACAGCTTACAGCATGAATGTCACGCTTGTATTGTACAATTAGCTACCTAATTAAAAAAAATAATAAAGTAAAACAAATATTGACTGAATTTCAAGAAAATAATCTTGAATTTGTTTACTATTTAATAGTAATTATATTATTTTTAGTAAAAGTATTTTTTTGTGGTAGCTAAATGTAATTATTATTGCACCAACTAACATGGCGGCTTCGTCTGGACATAGGCGTTTAGTACATTAACAAAAAAATATCTTATAAATACTTTTTAGGCTATGTTACAACTTTTCATTATATTTTGTTAAAAATTGTTAGGAAATTATGTTTACACATGTTTAACAATTTCTACGCTATCACTAATATAAAAAAAATACAAAATGTTAATATATTCAATAATAACATTCTATATTTCTTTGTTACAGCCGTGTTTTGAACCGAGAAACGCGATACGACCTTCTCTAATGGACTCCAAATCTAGGAAAGAAGAAAAGAAAAACTTAATAGCCAATATGGAGCAAGATGATATCTATTAAATTAAAACATAAATAGTGTAACGTAAGTTTACTTTACTGGTGATGAGTCCAAAGGTCATTTGTGATATTTGAATTAGGGTGACAACCATTTTGGTTTTCCACAGTTTTCTAGAAAGTTCTTTTGTAGGAAACATATATTTTTCGATACAACACGTAGTAGTATCTACTGACATATTTGGTTACCCAACTCCTAAGGCTAAAGTCCAATAAATAGATTTAAGATACCCTAAGGTTGTACAAACTTTTGGACGCCATTTTGTAAAACACGGTGCCTTGCCGCGATGCGTTCATTTGGCAGCTACTTATAGAAACAAAGTTAAACTTTTATGATTCTTTGCGTTTTGTGCTCAAATATCGTATTTATTTAGTACATTTCGTGTTTTTACTGCCATTATTTGAATTCCTTTAATTTTCATTGTTATGTTGTGTTCTTTTTTTGCCAAACACTTTTCTTGGCGTCATTTTTATAAATGGTTGCGTTGCAAGTGTTGTTAGCATTTATATTTAATTAATTTATAAAAAATTCAAAATTCTTATTCAGTGATTATTTTAGTGATTTAATTTTTTATTTATTTTTGGAAAGTCTAAATTACTTTTTTATATTTATGATTATTAATTTAATATCAATATTTTAATGAAAAAAAACTTAGCGTTACTTTTTACAAAATATCAAGAAAAAGCATTCATAAGTGTAAATGGGCAACGATTAGCTTAAATATGTAATACAATATGCTGAAATTTATTATCTGTGTAAGTGTATAGGTTTTGGAAATATAGCATATATTAATTATAATTTATAATTAAAATAGAGCCAAATATAAAAAAAAAACTAAATGATTTTATATATTTAGTACTTAATTTTGTTGTTTTAAAATGTTTCGTTTTTAAATGAACACAATACAGTCCATTGTCAGCGTCTAATTCTTTATAATTTACATTTTAATATAAAATATAAAAAGCTTAATATTTAATAACTTACATATTCAATAGAAGATACGTCTTTAATAATTATTTAAATGATAAAATACGATAAACTTAAAAGTTCGTTTTTTATATATTAAATAACAATATTTTTCAAATTAAACATTTAAAGAAAGAACTGCATTAGACGCTTACAATTATCACAAAAATAAAAAAAAATTATTAAAAAAACAATTTTCTTTGTTGTATCTGAAATTTTACATAACTAACTAAATAATTATTTTAATACTTATTTAGTTAGTTATGTAAAATTGAATGGAAGGGCTTGTTATAAACTTAATATAAAAAACGCAATATCTCGTAAATTAGGCGGCGCTTGGGAAACAGAGTAGGCAGAGGGAACCTAGTGTTAGTTTTAATATTAGGTTCCCTCTGCCTACCCCCGTATATACGGAATGCAGCGTTCACCAAAAAACATTTTGGATTTAAGTCCATATATAAAAAGGTATTTATTTTTCCTGTCTATTAAGGTAAACTGCAACGTTTCATTCCTTCATTTATATTTTAAATCAACAATATAAATAATTTCTTGCTTTAACAATATCTTTTATTTAAAAATAAAATAGTGATTTATAACAAAAATGTAAAGAGTCCAATTAAAAGGTAATTATGAACTGTCACTTTAGTAGAACATAGTAGACCAAGGTTCTTAGAGCGTAGTGTATTGTATAATTTCAATGAGATTTTCCGGTATGCCTTAAATATTAGCATAATTAATTCATTTGTTCTTACCTGTTACAAAATTCGAAGAATTATTGATTGACTCGGTGTATAATATCCTATTTGCATTATTCTGTTTTAATCGTATACGGATGTTAAAGGTTCATAAGATACGTAATGAATATAGATTCGATTACTTGGAGAATTAAAAAAAATCAGTTTTACGCTCCACACATAGCAGGGTAGGTAGAGGGAATTTAGTGTTAAGACACTCCGTTCGCCACTTTCTGCCAAATTCTGGAGGCATTGTGTGTTGAGTGACGGAACTCAACTCCTCGACATTTGGAGAAGTTAATATATATTAATGCTCACTTGCTTCTACTATACCTTCATGTGGTATATTTTAGAGGATTTGATAAAAAATGACTGAAAGGTAACTAAAATGGTAATTTTTTATTGCTTAATGGAAATAACTGTAAAAGTCAAATATTTAAATGAAATAAGATTGTTATCTATTAAAATGGATCATTTTATATAAAATATGCTAAATATTTTTATAATGACCTCTATAGTGTCCATTGATAGCAATCAACAATTTACAATATAATTGCAACATCAATGTCACTAATAATCATTTAAATATATCATAACTACATAATCTTAAAACATTTTCTTTGTAATTTGCTGAGGCTCATAGTGGCGCAGGGCGTGAGCGTGCAAATGTAAACGGTTGTGGGTTCAAACTCGAGGAAATAAAATATTTAATATTTTCATCGCTCTAGTTAATGAGCCACGCACATGCAATGCTCCTAGAACTCGACGGAAAGTGTAGATCGAAAGTGTCTTAATGGGAACGGAATGTCTTAACACTACCTAGTGCTAGTTCCATCTGCCTACTCTCCTAAGTGCGGAATACAGTGTGAAGCTAAAAAACAAGAAAATTATATGTTTATTCCAATCTTTATTCCAATTTTTATCTTCTCGCGTTTCTTATAATTTATCGGATTGATAAAGAGTAACACAATGTTTTCAGGTATTAAGCTGCTACCTATTAATATTAATAATTGCGTTTCATATGCAAGATCCCAACCCCGCACTAATATTCATTTAAATCGCAAAAAATAATAAATGGGTTATATTTATCGGTCTATTACGGCATTATTTCAAATTATTAGTAATTTGTTTCATAGAAAAAAAAATACCTTAAAGCATAGCGAGCCCCTTCACGTACATTTCGTACATATTTATAATATTTAATCAATTTAATTGTTTTTTTTGTTCGTGTAATGTTGGCGCATTAGACTTAGTATCAGTGTTTACGTTCCTATTATGTAAGTACCTTGCAAATGTTAAACTCGCGATTATCTGTATTTGTTTTTAAATCTTAACAATGCATGAAAAGGGCTGATTTAAGTAAGAAAGAACTTGTACTCTACAAAGCAACTTAATAATTGACGTCTCCAATATATCTTGGAAATGTAATGTCTAGAACTTTAAAAATAAAATGAAACTTTTCACGCCTGAATACTGCTTTTGCCCGTTTTTTCTTTTTAATTCAGTCCTAATAAAATATTCATTAATAATTAACATTAATTTATTTACAATATTTTGGAAATTGTAGCCTTATATCAGAAGTAGAATCTCAAAATTCTAATTGAAAAAGACAAAAAAGAAAAATTTCTTTTTTTTATATTTGTTTTTATTTCACGTGAACACTTAGCCGTGAGACTTAAATGATGATTGGTACTTAGTAGTTAGTTAATATAAATTAGTTTAGTTCGTGGATTAATAATATCCACATCAGAAATGTGATATTATTGAGTCTTTGTATAAGCCTCCGTTAGTGAAAGTTTTTATATATAAAATAAAGTGCTTTGTGAAATATTTGTTTTATTTTCCAATACCAGTACATCATGCAAAAAAGGAGAATCTAGAGATTCATCATTCCAACACTTTCCACTATTTTAAAATCTACGTGTTACGTAGTGGAACCTAATAAAGAAAAGACGAAGACGAAGGGAAGTGGCAAAGTGTGCTGTGTGAACAAATAAAAATATTTAAATATAATCATTTCCCCAAACGGGAATGGAGGTTCCTTCTGCAATCGTGTGTAGTTAGTTGGGCACGTTAACTCTAGTTAATCAAAACACAGGAACTGGCAGATCAGTAGACATCGGCATAGAAATAGAGGGGGCCGAGTGGTCCTGACCCCAGAGTAGACTTTTTAAATTTAAGTCCAACTCTCCCAAAATGTCTTTAGATACGCATTGTCCATAGACAACTGAAACACCTCAATAAATATTAATATTAGATTTGAGAAGATGCGCAAAAAGAAAATTTTTTGGAGTATTTTATTGCGCAAGTATGATATTTAGAAATATATATATATACAATTACTGCTCGTGATCGACAGGGCTAAATATGTTGGAAATAACTTTTTTTTTTACTGTAGATAGGCAAGCATTTGTCCGCTATCTCACCTGGTGGTAAGTGATAATAGAGGAACTATCATCTGTTCGTTTACCGACTCGACTGCCGTATGCCACCTGTATACGAATTTAAGTATTTGTGACTAAATTCAATTTTTTTATAAGTCATGTATAGAACTTAAAAAATAAAATGAAGCTTTTAACGCCTCATGCTGCTTTTGCCCGTTTTTCTTTTTAATTCAGTTCTAATAAAATATTAATTAATAATAAATAGAGGCCAGTCGTGGCGCAGCGGCACGAGGTGTGACTGTAAGACCGACTGGTTGTGGGTCGATCCCTACTTGAGGAGATAAAATATTTACTTAAATTTATATTTTCATTTCTTCGCTCTGGTGTCGAGGACAAGCGCGGCGTTGAGTTCTGCCACTCAACACGCAATGCCTCCAGAATTCGGCACAAAGTGGGGAACAGAGTGTCTTAACACTAGGTTCCCTCTGCCTACCCTGCTGTGTGCGGGATACAGCGTGAAGCTGATTGATTATTAAAAAAACACTGAGTGCAAATATTAACATTAAGTGACCTCTTTAAACCAGGCAACCCTGGGCTTGCGGCAGACTGAGAGCTGGCAACCATTGTTTTTCCAATTCCTTATGCGATTTTCTTTAAAATGATGTGCGATTCACATAAAAAACATATGAGTGCAATTTTCTCCAAAAACGAGTTACGAAAAACATTAATTAAAGGTGATTGCGGCAGGATTCTTTTAGGCAACCCTAGTGTAATCTATTCTACTATCACGTATCATTTTTAAATATGTTTCATAAGAATTATTGATCCCTACAGATTTAAGCAAAGGGATCTTAGGCCACGATGATTAGTTTTAGTTATTATAACACCAGAATCAGTCTTAGTTATTATAACGCCAAATGGCGTTGAATTGTATTAAAAAACTTTTGTCATAACTATCTAATTATTGATGTTCCTAAAAATAAAGGAAAATAAAAACCAAATATATTTTTAACATTTATTTCATTTCAATATATTATAATCAGTCAACAATACACATATAGACATTACTCATCGTTTTTCTGTTTACAATTAAAATAAAGAGATCACTTATAATAATCAACTATTTAAAAAGAAATCTATGGTGTAATTTTTTTTTCATGTTTTGAGACAAGATCTTCAAGTTTTTAAGTTATTAAACGACATTGAACAAATTTTATAAATTATACTAAATGGGACACATAATCGATGCGTTAAAACAGAAATTTTCTTATTTAATACTTTAAGAGTATATCTCGCCTCATTCTTGTAATATTATATAGGGACGCGAAGTCTATACTTTGTATTCAAATTAGAGCATAATAATCAATGTACAACATTGTAATTATTATTTTAGCTATGAATTAATTAAAAGAATTTCTTAATAAATTATATACATAAATATATAAAAACTCGCGCACTATGACCTTAGGACCGTTATTAGGTAAAAAAATATTGCTTTGTTTCTATGGATTTTTTTACAAAATAAAAGTATACATTTGGTACACTAGTATACACTTACTTACTTTCTTAGGAATTAAATATCTAGATAATTATCTCTAGTCATAAGCCTAGTTTAAGTTGCACATAAATATAAGACTGCTGATTAGCTAATAATTTTGAAAAAGTTAGAAAAAAGTACGGCCCACGTATGTGTAGTGTTTAGTTAAAATCTATATATAAAAAAAAGTATATTTGGTATCTAAGAAGATAAATGTTTAAAAATAAACAGAAACAAAAGAATTTGGTAATGTTAAGAATTTAACAAAGCCACGTAAGCATAGAGCGCGAGTTAATGGTATTTTAGGTTTTTATTTCATACTATGTAAGTCAAAATATTTTTTGTATTAAAATAATTCTTTGAATTATTAATAAAGTAAAATCTCTATCGTCATTTTTTAAACATTTTTTAAAGTGTTATTCCACACTTAGGAAAGAAAAATACTTATTTAGAAAACGTATAAAAATTTGAACGCCGCGGGACTCGAACCCGCGCCTCCTGGAAACCGACCAGGAGAACGCATGGCTTAGTGGTCAGAGCGCCTGGTCGGTTTCCAGGAGGCGCGGGTTCGAGTCCCGCGGCGTTCAAATTTTTATACGTTATCTAAATAAGTATCTATTGTCATTGTCCTAATTGTAAATTAGTACTACTTACCGGTAGACAACACAAGAAATAATTTAAAAACAACAACTATGAAAATATAGTCAGGTACAGACAGCAACATTTTACCAAAATATTATATAAATAAATATTAATCAAATGTTCAAATAAAATATACTCATACTTTATTTTACTAAATAAGCAGTACATTTGAATTCATTATGTTGTACTTTTAGCCACATCGTTACTGTTTGATAAGTTCCCGTTAACTTATCAGGCAAAATAATAGCAATATAACATGTAGTTTAGTTAAAAGCTTTAATTATAATTTCATAATGATAAATAAATAATTAATTGCTAGATTAAATACCCTCATGAACTAAAGCAATATATAGATCATCGATACCCGTTAAATTGACTCTTATAATAAGTTAACTGTAAAATAAAGTTACTTAAACACTTCAAGCAGCAATCTCTATGTTGTGCAAATTGCGTACAGCTAAATATTATCTGAAACAATACATAATTGTAATGAAATTATAGTTTTTTAACATTTTTTTAGGTGTTATTCTACACTTAAGAAAGAAAAATATATATATAATTAGAAAATGTATAAAAATTTGAAATTTTATAACGTTACGTTTAAATGTTCATACGTTTTCTAAATAAGAAATTATAGTTTTTCACCCCCACAGCACGACATGGTCGTATAGGCTCCCACTCACTCACTCACTCACTCACTCACCTAGTCGCGCAGGATGGCCGCCATCGGGCGGCGCGCATGTGCGCGTGCGCCTCCCACAGCACGCGCACGAGGCGCGCGTCGCTGCGCTCGTCCATGGCCACGTCGAACGACATCTGCGCGCTGAACCGGTAGTAGGGCACGCCCAGCGACGTGCACCAGGCGCGCGCGCGTTCCACCACGCGCCCGTCCGCTTGGGTCGCCTTTAAGGAGCGCAATGTTAGAGTATCTTACTCGATATTTAGGATAAGAAAATCCTTTTTATACAATTTTAATAAAAAAGTATGTTTTATGATGTCTAAGAAAATAGGTGCGACTTAATTCTGCGGATATATACGTGTCGTCGCGTAAATACATCATGTTTCAGTGGATTAGGATCTCAGGAGTAAGATCCCTTTTAATTGCACCAGGAACGCAAAAATCAAAGTCCGAACGATCGCCTCTAGTCTGGTAAATAGTATCGAAGAAAAGCCCGCAACACTTATCGCGAATGAGGCCCAAATGAACCATTTTGGGGCAATCGTAATGGCGGCCATAAACCAACTACCCTTTATCGACAGATTAAACCTCTTCAAAATGCACTATATCGGCCCAAACCTCGTGACGGCCATCATTCAAGAGCTAGCGAGATCACATAGATGTCTACTAGTTGTGACATACGCGCTCAATGAAGTTTATAACGGAATCTACTCAGCCCGACAGACATAAAAAGCGGACCTAACCAGGAAAGGATACAGAAAGGGGGGAAACTCACGCACCCTGACCATCAACCAATCTCAGGGACTTGCGATTTTGTAGTAATTATCTAAATTAAGGCCATCAATAAAAATATATTTATAAAAACAAAAACCCCGACTGCATAAAATTAAAATCTTTACCAGGAACCCCGCATAATTTAAAGGGGTTTTAGAAGAGATTATAAATAAGAATAAATTTGAACCACGAGGCCGTCATGGCACAGTGTCTAATTTTTTTTTGAACGGCGTTTCTTAACACTATGTTCTGCCTCTGTCTACTCTGTTATAAGCGGGATATAGCGTGAAGCTAAAAGAAAAAATCCTTCCAAATAAGTAATATATTAACCTGATCGACCAACATTCCGCTTAAAGCACTAATGCCCGACGCCAGCCTCGCCGTATCCCACAGACCCTCTGGTATAAACACGTCTCTGTCTTTCAACACTGTTACTGGTATTGAACCTGGAAAAAAATATTCAAAAGTATAAGAAGTGAAAACATTTGACTTTGGTACTTCGTACTGGAAAAATATTTGTAAATTCAAATTTTTTTGTTATTTTATGTACCCATACCAGGCGACGTTTTAGCCGTGCACAATATATAAAAATTAGAATATAGAAAATATTCTGTACGAAAAAAATATATATGTTTTTTTAGCTTAGCTAGCAATATTCTTTAATTTGCAAATTTACGAATAAAAACGGAATGTAGTATTTTAAGCTCTAGATTCTCTCCATTTACTCTGATATATGCGGGATACAGCGTGACGCTAAAAAAATTAAGAGAAGTTTGCCCGAAATTCGTACGGGAACGGAAAACACTACAACAACAATTACTTCCTACAACACAATAACAACAATTATTCCCCTTTACATACCGGTTCCACAAGACACAACCACTTTTAGTCGTGTTTTCTTAGCCTTCTCGTGTTGTCCCGTCGCTTCTAACGCCAGGCCCAGTTCCGCTAGTTCTGTTAAGGCGTCTAATGTCGGATTGTTGCCTATTAGACCACCGTCGAGATATCTGGAAGGTAAACAAATAAATAATTACAGTATGGTCAATGAGTCGCGGCCGACCCAAAGTTAAGCTTTTTGGAACCATTCCATTTTCTATTGAATAATTTTTATTTTAGTACATTAAAAAAGTATGTTATTATACATTTAATTAAATATAATAAATTGAATTATTATAAATTTAATTTGTAAAGTGTAAATGAGTAAATCTAAATACATTAACTTTATATATTGCATAAATTTAACAAATGAAAAACAGTTCAATTATCCGATAACTTCGTTTACGGAGGTCCATAACATCTCCGATTCTTACCTCTCAGAAGCTCTAAAATACGAGGGCGCGGCGCCGGTGGCGCGAGCAGCCTGCCATACCAACTGTTCGGCGGGTGGTGGCGGCGGTGGTAGGAGTACTACTTTTTTACGATCACTGGCTTCCGCTTGAGGACCTGGACACAAATGATTTTTACAATAAGGCCGATGTGCCGTGGCCGCCTTGAAGCGCATTGTACACTCGGGAAAAAAAATTAGAATGTAAGAAAAATCTTAAAATCAAATCTACACATTCATGCATCTAACTTAACGTCGGGCACGGCTCGTTGAGAGTACTGGATTTTTTAAATTATTTATCTGTGTATTTACACCAACAATACATAGTAATACTTTTAGAATAGAAGAATCTGTGTATCCCACTGGTCCTGTTACAAGTATCAATTACGGGTAAATAATATTCAAGAAATAAACATTACTATTTAATGAAATATCTTAAGCATTAACAACAAACATCTTAGAACGGAGCGCAAATCTCCAGAATTTTATTTATGTTTACAATAACACAGAATCACGTATTAATCATGAACATTCTTTAAAAAAATATATGGTTGTCTATATCTATAGGCTAAAAACATACATAGATTAATAATATTATTAATTTTATATATAAATTAATTGTACCTATATAGGTACAATTGCGCATTACCGTCAAGGTGCAGTGACTGTAAACTCGGTGTCCGTTCGATTCCCACTCAGAGTAATGATTTATTTTATATTTTTATTTCCTTGCCCTGATCCTTATCATGATGGTAAAGCGTTGAGTTGGCGTTGAGTCGACGTTGAGTCCCGCTACTCAACACGCAACGATTCAAAAATTCTTGGAAAAGTAGAGATCAAAGTGTCTTAAGGCTAAACTGCAGACAGGCTCTACCGATCCTCTATGTGGATTCCAAAAAAATAAAGCTACTTACTAAATGTCCCATTATAGTCATTTAATATATCCTGTGCAGATTGATAATTTCTGAATATATGTAAATCAACTGGTTTCCTATCAGCAAGCACAGCTAGGATCATTAGTTTTGGATGGTCTATATCCGCCATTACTGTTTCGGTACCTTTAAAAAGGAAAAATAAATAATAATTCTGTGAAAAGAACTAAGAAAGTATCATTTTTATTTATTTCTAAAAAAGTTTATTTAAAATTAATAATTTTCACATTTATATTTTTGAATAAAAATTTGGCCATTAGTACATAATTCCCGACTGCTAAGGAAGGGTTATGTTTTTCGCGCGTATCTTGTATGTTTGTATGTAATATTCTTTATTACCTCATATCTCCAGAACCGCTAAACGGATTTACTTAAATGAGGTATCGTTAGATTCGTATTAGCAGCCCAAGTGTTCTTAGATAGGTGACGTTAAATAAAACAATCATGGCGGCTGTGGGACGCCATTGGACATAGTGTCGAGACCTATAAGTAATTCTTCAATCGATAAAATCTTTACCAGGAACCCCGCATAATTTAAAGGGGTCCCGACGTTAATATAATACTAATAAACTATAGGGCTTGTTTATTTTCTTTTTTTATCTCTATTGGGCTTGTTTTATGCAGTCGGGATTTTTATTTTTATAAATATTTTTTTATACTTCTTATATAAACGTAACATTGAATAAATGATTTTTGTGAGGCCGTCGTGGCGAAGGAGCGTGAGACTGTAACACGACAGTAGTGGATTGGAGGAATCCAATCCATTCGGGAGAATTAATTATTATTTATTAACATTTTATTTATTATTATTTTATCACTCCCATATCAATTCAAAAGCGGACGTTGACTTCCGTCACTCCCCGCCTACCATTCTTAATGCGGGATATATTATGAAGCTGAAAAAAATTTTCTTAACTACAGTACAAGAACAACTGTTATTAATTTGTATAACTGTTAAATGTACCAACAAGTTGCTACTTAACATATAATCTTCACAGTTCAACAATTTCTTTACATCACACCAGAATATCATATATAAGAAAAAAATCTTACCCAAATTCTCCTTAAGTATGGTCTCCAAAACTTCCGATGAATACGGCCGGTGACCCACAAACGCTTGTTCCTTCATCCTGAAGTACAACCTTTGGCATTCCCTCAGGGTCTTGCCACTTGCCAATGCTAGTGCCAATATACCGCCAGTACTTGTGCCAGCCACCCAGTCGAAGCAATGTATAATTGGCTTGCCAACGGCCGCTTCGAGGTTTAATAATATTTGAATTAATAACAGACCTCTTATGCCACCACCATCTAGACAGAGTAGGCTGGAAATGCAATTGTCTTGTCAGTTTTTTAGATGTTTTTAGCTTCAATCTGTACTTCATATATAGCAAAACAGGCAGAGGGAGTCGAATGTTCAAACACAGTTTCTCGATTTTCTCCTGATTTCCGTGCGGAACACAACGTTTTGCTTAGTTACTAGAGTTTTCATTTACCTGAGTGGAAAGGAAACCTACAACTGTCGCGTTTACAGTCACACGCTTGTGCCACTGCACCATGATGTTTTGACATTAACATTACTCGAAAGTAATATTACTCACCGTCCCTGTTTTTCATTAGCATCCATGGCAGCCGCCTTTGCCATAGTAGCGGCGTTTAACATGTCGTTTATTTCATTTCTTAACGGTGCTTTAGCTACAGATTCCGGTGGCACTCCATTATACTCCCCTTTAGAAGAACAACCTGGACCACACCCTGACATGTCTGATGAACATCTGAAATTATAATTAAATATACGCAAAATCTTTAACAATTTTTATATTTATACAGGGTGGAAGCGGCAGCGCTCCATTTACTGAAACTGCATATAGGGTAAAATATTTCAAGCACAAAGCAAAAAAAATTAATCAAGGTACCTCAACAGTTTAGACGTAGGATTTTTTTTTCATTTCACGATTTTTATCCAAGCCTTTATTTCGTGTGACGCACACATACACGTACTACTACAAAAACTACTACTAAGCGTTGCCGATCTTCTACTTTTCATTCATAAACACATAACCGAGCGAGAAAGAACGATATTTCTCGTTCTTTGTCACGCAATTACCTATTTTTTATAATAAATCTAAACAACGTTCAAAGCTCTTATTAAAATTGTTCAATAAAATGCTACTTTATTTCTTTTATTTTATTATGAAATTATTTCGAAATAATGCAAGATTATTGAACCACCCACAAAATTATACTCAAAATTTTTAACACACAAAACGATATTGAACTACGATAGATAGGTACTTACATTTAACATTAGTTTAACATCGTCATCGACGCAATCTCCTTTTACTTCCACTAATATTTACATCATAAGTAATATTAAAAACTCAACATTTGTTTGAAATGTCTTAAAAGAATGTATGTTTTGATAGTACACTCAAATACTGACACACAATAGTTACACATTTCAGAAAAATACTCTGTAATCACATGTCACATTCATCACGAGTTTAGAAATCCGATTTATGATAAAAATTAATATTAAACAACATCCAAATAAATTAAAACACTCANAAAAAAAAACTTTTTCATTTTTGGGAATTTATTTTTTTCTGAATTATATTAGGCTTTTATAGAGTAGTTAAAACTGTGGTTTCATTTAATGTGGTGCTGACACTTCCACCCTGTATACATATCTCCTGATGTTATTATTTACAAATTAAGTTATATTTATATATATTTAATACGTGTATGATATTGGCTTTAAATTTATTATAATAATTATTTACACCCCAACCCTTTTCCTCTCCCTTATATCCTATGCCTTAACGTTGCATGGAAGAGATCGCTATTTAAGAAATAAGGTCGCCTCTTGCACATTTCTGTTTTTTTTAATCTATTTTATTATTGTTTTCTTTATGGGTGTACCATAAATAGTATTATTATTGTTACTGTCGATGAGTCGTGACCGCACTGAAGTAAGGCGTTTTCAACTTTTGCGCATTGTACATTTGGAAAAAGAATAATTCAAAAGCGCAGCCACCTACAGTAGTAGCTTCATTCGGACCATGACTCGTCGACCATCGTACTGTATATGAAACTTCAATAACTTTTAACACTCACCTCTGAGCACCTACAGCGTGTAAAACATATAAAATCTTGTCATAACCGTTATTCTTCATTTCGTTGGGCACAACATGTCGCGCTGTGTAACCAGAATTGTTTTTAGCCTCCAAATCCGCCCCAAAAACAATTAAAGCCTGCACAATTTCTATGTTAGTTTGCTTCACAGCCAAATGCAGTGGTGTATTTCCTTCATTATCTTTAATTGAGTGTTCCGCGCCCATAGACAATAAGGCCACAGCGCATTCCAGCCGTCCTCTTAACACCATTATATGTAGAGCTGTTCGCCCATCGAAGTTTAAAGCGTTTATATCGCAGTTTTTGTCAGCCAAAGCTTCGATTACTTCGCGCGATATCGACCAGTGTAGTGGAGTGCCGCCACGTTTCATATCTTGTTGGAATAACTTGGGTTGGTTGTCTTGGAGTACATCGCCGACGATGCCTAAATTTTTTTAAACAGTAATATTAAATTTTTAATTATTCATTATGGAATAATTAATAATTAGTACCAACTTTTCAATACACAATCTATTAAATACATAAAATAAGGGAAAGAGAAATATTCAAAACACTGGAAACCTACAATCATCACATGAACTGTTAGACTGTTCGCAGTTTCAAGACGAGGTCACATTTTACTATAGACATAAAATATTATAGCAATAAATATAATAAAATTTAGCAGTCATTAAAATAACGACTTATAGGCTTAACGGAATTAAATTAATTCAAATCAATATTACACATATGTATGTTTTTTGATTCCAGTTATACTAAATATAAATCCCATAATAAAAATAATATTTGTATCAATTAACATGACTTTAAGCACTTCTTATACCTAAAGATATACCAGATAGATAATATTCATTAATTTTATACGCTTAAAACATTTATATAATAAATTAATAATGAAAACGTCTTAAAAAATAAAACAGACCAAAAATTACATAAATCACAGATTAAATAATGAATAAATACTTGTTAAGTCCGGCAGAATATCAGCCAAAAAACATTTAGAGTCCATGGTCACTTTCCACTTATCTACTATAGTGTATCGATGCAGACAGAAGCCTAAGCAATGAATGACAATACAGTTTAATGCTTCATACTACATCTATTTACATTGTATTTTACAGTTCGTGTGATAAAATTTAATTAGCTCATTACGTTTTATTTTAAAATCAGCTTCACGCTGTATCCCGCACACAGCAGGGTAGGCAGAGGGAACCTAGTGTTAAGACACTCCGTTCTCCACTTTCTGCCGAATTCTGGAGGCATTGCGTGTTGAGGGGCAGAACTCAACGCCGCGCTTAACCTCGACACCAGAGCGAAGAAATGGAAATATAAATTTAAGTAAATATTTCATCTCCTCGAGTGGGGATCGAACCCACAACCAGTCGATTTTGCAGTCACACCTCGTGCCGCTGCGCCACGACCGGCCTCACGTTTTATTTTGTATTGTTTAACTTTATTTGGTGATCAATTTATTTATGCATTTTTGGTAATGTGCCAGTGTGAGTCACCAGAATATTGGGATTTACGTGTATATATCGGGATCTGTATGAGATAATTTTTATAACAAATGCTACGAGACTTATACAATGGATAGAATGACTGATTGCAATATTTATTAAAAGGCATTTTTCCATTTTATTAATAATAATGTTAAATTCGCCATACAATGTCTTTCTTATTAATAAACTTCAATAACAAACACATAATGTAATATAACTGCATTATTTATTCAGCTTTTGAAAGCAAGAATAAGTTGTGATGATGTAGAAAATGTGAAAATTCGACGACATTGCCGTATTCGAAACAATATGAATGCTACTAATATAAACAGTGTGTTTGGTTAAGCGCACATCGATAAGTACTAGTTTTTTAGTATTGGGTAGAACTTATCACAGAAGGCTATCACGTTAAACATTTCGATGTAAGCTACTCCACCTGTTCCTAGGCCAATCTTATTGCACGCACACACTCACTCCCTCACACACACACATACCCGGCATGGAGCTGCCCCCGCTGGCGACGGAGCGCTGCGCGGCGGGCAGGTTGACGTCCGCGCCGGCCAGCAGCAGCGCGCGCACGCAGTCGGGCGCGTTGGCGAGGCACGCCATGTGGAGGGGCGTATAGCCCTGCTTGTTGTATTTGTTTAGGTACGATGACACTTTTGGGGATAGTATCTGGAAGGTTAATAGGTCAAATATTCACCTGTCAAGTTGTAAACAATTCCCAATTAAAGCAATGTTATTTTCATGTTCCCGTTATGGTAAATCCAATAGCGGCATTGATTTCCACTATTGGCAATGTTGCACGTTTAATTCCACAGACGGAATATTATAATAGAGAATACTATTTAGTGATTGGTCCACCTTTTGTACATTCTTTTTTGTAATTGTGGGCAATAAAGAATAAAATAAATTAAATCAGTTTCACGCTGTATCCCACACACAGCAGGGTAGGCAGAGGGAACCTAGTGTTAAGACACTCCATTCCCCACTTTCTGCCGAATTTTGGAGGCATTGCGTGTTNATAAATATAACATATATTCACAATTTAAATAAGACTAATAACACTTACATTAATAATCTCTTTATTACTGGCAGCAGCATAATGTAGGACAGTGTTACCCTCAAGGTCTATAGTCTCCAGTGTACAGTTCAATGAGACAAGGCTTTGTACCATTCTTAAGTTGGAAGCTTTGATTGCAATCTAAAATGTTTTTTTATCAATTTTATAATAAAACAATTGATTAATTTTGAGCTTCACGCTGTATTCCGCACACAGCAGGGTAGGCAGAGGGAACCTAGTGTTAAGAGACTCCGTTCACCACTTTCTGCCGAATTCTGGAGGCATTGCGTGTTGAGTGACAGAACTCAACGCCGCGCTTAACCTCGACACCAGAGCAAAGAAATGGAAATATAAATTTAAGTAAATATTTCATCTCCTCGAGTGGGGATCGAACCCACAACCAGTCGGTTTTACAGTCACACCTCGTGCCGCTGCGCCACGACTGGCCTCCATTGATTAATTTTGTTAATTAATAAATGAAATATAACAAAATATTCTGTAAAGGGATAACAGCTAATATTACAATCAAATTATAATGTATTGTAAGTAGATATTATTAATAGAATAATTCACAACTATAAAATACAAATTAAAAAAAAAAAACTTACACACCAACTGACTGAAAATACAATGGTTGTGGGTTTTTTTCATACTAGAGTAAATGAGTTGTTTATATTTTCTCACTATGGTTACAAGACGTTTTCCTTTATGCTGCTCTTTAACAGCTTAAAGTTCCTTTTCTTACATGCAATCACTCAAAAATAAAGCACCCTCTCCATGCAGAATACAATGTAAAGAAAAAAGACTTATTGATTATCAATTACCATCACCGGAGTCATTCCTGTGGCAGAATCAACATCATCTATTAACCTTTGTACATCAGGATCATTAAACAACTCAACCTGTCCAAAGTGTGTCACAAGATGTGCTAGTGACCAAGACTTGTGTTTAGTTAGCTCATCACAAACTTTTTGTAGACTTGCCACTGAACACTGAAATAATAGTTGGTGAATATAAAGAAAAGTTATTTTGACACATGAGCAATTGTTTAAATTTAATTCTAGCAATTTATAATTTTTTAATAAACAAATATTAAAAAAAATTAAAAAATTATTAATGTAATTGGGATTGGGATTTATTGGGAATAATGGGAAAGTGCAGTGAGAAAGCATTTGAAAGTGTAAATGGTAAAGGTTGTGGATTAAATCCTCACTAAGGGAAATTAATTTATTTCATTTCTCTTTCTTTGCAGGACAAGTGTAACTTTGAGTTCTGCAACTCAACTACAATGTAGTCTACAAATTATCATTGTGAAACTTTAAATATCTTTTTAAATACAAATAAAAAATATATTTTCTTGCAAATAAATACCTACAATAATTATATATTTTTCGATAATAATTATATGTTAATAACATTTACATAAACATGTAATAAGGTAATAACATAAAGTTCATGATCAAGCTTTATCAAGGTCATGTTTTTACAGTCTTAGATTTGGTTGAGTAGTTTTAGCAGTAATTGTTATTATGACTTATTTTAATAGTTAGAAATATAACTTTGGAGAATGTTATGTGGGTAATTATGAATAATATTAACATGTAGAATATTATTTTATGTGTCATCACAGCACAGGCCAATAAAAACTTTCCATGTTATGTTTATATAGGTAGAATAATTTTAAAAAGAGGTTGAGTACTCTACTCTAACAAATTGGTAATTACATTTTAATATTTAAAATATACATATTCATTTTATTTATCTAATTCTAACTTAATAAATAGTTTCTTTGTTCTTTTACTATTATGTAATAATTTTACTTTATAGATGGAATGAGTTCCTGATAGACATATATTATTCTCTCTAACTGTTCACAGCTTTAAGACTGATCACATGATAATATCAACTAAAAATATTAAGTAATATAAAAATATAAACCAAAATTGATTACCAATAAATAATTCTAATCCCCTTATCATTTAGCTAATAAACAGGTCAAAGATTAGTAACTAGGTCAGAGAAGTAGCTAATAAACAGGTCAAAGATTAATCTATGTTATTTATCATTTCTTATGTAGTTCACAACAATATTTATACTTACTTCTTTAGTTATTTTAATATATAGAGGTATTTTTTCTTTAAATACAATAAATCTCTCCTCACAAGTTTCTCGATTTTCTGATCGATATAAGCTGATGACAAAGCAAAAAGAATTTGTAAATATTAATATCAAAATTTTAATTATAAAATAATTAAACATACAAAAGGACAAGTGATCACATACCTGTACATATGATGTAAGCTTTCAGTAAATGGTTTGTGAAGCACAATTTCATAATATTTATCCTTCGTATTTTTGCCTCCCGCTGGCAGTTTTGGCCCATAAAGTAACATAGCATCATCCCTGTAGTGTATAGGCCTTGATATATAGTTGTCAGATTGTACTTCAAGTACTCTCTCTGGAGGATCTTCAATGCTCAGAAAACTGCGAATAACTGCATTAAACTATTGTTAAAAATCTCGCGTCAAAGTCAATAATGAGAAAGTAATGGTATGAAAATGTAAACCTACATGAATTCAACATTTTGGTATAACAAATAAGTATATTGTTTTTAAAAAATCTATAGTATTTAGAATACTAGTTAAATAATATTTTTGGGCATGAGCATAACATATCTACAATGCACTCCACTGAAACCATAAAATTACACTGACTGAAGACAAAAATTAAATAATGACAATTGACGATTTGTCATTGTCAATGTGACACTGACAATTGAGTAATAGATAAATATATAGTGGCAGTTCTCCGAAACACTCAAATTTCGATTTCCTTGTGCTTACTCATTAATAATAAATTATTTTAAGCAGATGAATATCATATTAAATACTTAACTAAATAACAAACAAGTAGTCTAGATAAGTTTAATGATTTAATGTATACAAAAATATATTTTAAGAAAAAATCTTCAAAAAATTGAATATTTTACGTGGAGATTTGATGTATTCTTAGCTAATTTCTTTTCAAAAATATTCGTAATTAAAGTATATTAATTTTTTTTGCTATTTTTAATGAAATAAGTACATACTTTAAGTTTTTAATAATAGAACGTGCTTATAATTTAGGTGTAGCTACACAAAAATCGATCGCAAAAAAAGTTTATAAAAATAGGGTCATTGATCGAGCGAGCTTTTGTTTTAAATATTGCCTTATCATTTGCTTATCATTATTCTCCGTAACAAAAAAACTAATTGTCATTGTCCGTATTTGCACATTATTTAAAAATTCCCTTTATAAAATAAATATGGGTTGTTCATAGATGCCACTTCAAAAACGTGCATTATAATGTCCAAGCTTATATCTCAGAGCGAAATTTCAGCTTTACACACTGGTTTTAAAAAAGACAATTTTTGGTTATAAGTAACAATTTTAGGAGAACTCCCAATAGACGTTTACTTAAAAAGTAATCGTCAAATTAAAAGCCAAGTTATAAATGCTGCAGAGAGTAACTTAACGGTAACGTATATGATAAGTAAGTAACGGTAAAGTCAAAGGTAAGTTATGTTACCGTACCGTATGGTAAAATTTTAATTTACTTACTTATTTTAATTCAAAAAAGAATTCGAAATATTACAGTAAATTGTAAGGTTTTCATTTTTATGCTGCAAATGTAAAGCGTTCCAAAAGTCTTATACCTGTTTTTTATAATCCACATACAAGTCCATTTGTAGGTCTATCTTCAGTTCAGTTCTTAATTTATGGCGCTTCGAGCGTGCCAGTTGAGCACCAATCACTTCGCCAATGTCATGTTGTATAGAAAACACACGAAGGAGATTGTACGGTAAAAAAAGACTATACTACACATTATGAGGTTGCATGTCAAAAGAAGTCCAGTCAAAGTACTGCCTTCACCTATAAAATAAAAAATATATAATTAGAATACCTATATACATAAATAGGGGTTGGCAATAAACAATATTTTACAAATATAGTTAGTTAATAGCTTAATATTGTTATATCTGACATATTTACATAAAGGACGGACGGGAAACTTTATAAGGAAGGACATTATACAGAATGGAAGTGTCAGCACCACTTTAAATGAAACCACAGTTTTAACTACTCTTTAAAAGCCTAATACAATTGATTTTTTTTTCCCAAAAATGAAAATGTGATTGTTTCAAGCAAAATAAATAGTAATTTATAATATGAAACGCATTTGTCAAACACATGCACGCACACATAAACCTATCAAAGGGAAACCGCCTACACCTAATTCCGAAATCGAGCTGTAGGTATTGGCGGCAAAGTTCAAAGTTGATTAGCCTTTAGTATTTTTGCAGTAGTATGTGTTTGCGTTATTGATGTCTATGCGTAACTGCCTCGCACAAAATACAAGTATGGATAAACATCGTGAAATAAATTAAAAATCCTACGTCTTAATTGTTGAGGTATATTGATTAATTTCTTTAGGTTTGGATTTAAAATATTTTATTTATACCTTATATGCTATATACCTATATGCTGGTCCCGTAGAAGGATTGCTGACACTTCCACCCTGTATAAGGGATGGATTAATTTAGGACAGGAGAAAAGGATGTGGAAAGGAGAACCGTCGTCCAGGCCACATTCACACAATGAGTGGTCCCTGATCTTAGCTAGGTGCACAGGCATGTCGTAGTGACCAGCGGGTATGCACTAGTGTGCATCGCTCCGTGGCATCCCTAGCATCTAGCACCACGAGCATCATACGCCCGTGTAGTCCTCGTGGTGGATGGACTAATGGAAGTCCTAGACACTAGATAGTTATATCAGCGATCGCCGGGTCGCTACGAGCAAGTTTTTCATCATCCTCTCTTTTCTTTCTATTCATTTGGCCTTGAGACAAAATGTAAATAAACAAAACAAAGCATGTCAAACTTTTATTGATATCATCATTTGTATCTGAATTCTTCGGCCTCGTCTTTTACGTGTTACAACACGATAACAATAGCCTCTTTGACCGTATTGAAGATTTCCTTAATTGTTTTTACATTGGCGGAGAAAAGTGCAATCGTTGCTTGGTTAAGGTTCACTCATATTTTTAAGTACGAAAACGTCAATATAACAAAAACAAGAGGCTGTCGTGGCGCAGGTGTACAAGGGTGTGACAGGAACACGACAGTTGTGGGTTCCATCCCCACTCGGAGCAATAAAATATTTATTTATATTTCTATTTTTATTTTTTAGATCCGGTACTCAATTCGGCGGAAGTGGGAAATGGAGTATCTCAACACTAGTTTCCCTCTACCTACTCTGCTGCGTGCAAAATACAGCGTAAAGCTCATTTTTTACTTTATTTTTTAATTGTACCATCAACATTGAAAAAACTCTGAATATAATTTAATTGTGTATATAATCAAAGACCACTTAAGTACACAATTTTATTATAATGATTAAAATATAAGACAAGATTACATGTGGAATGTAAGTTAAACATAAACACTAAAAGGGTTAACATTTTGACAATTCTTTGGTAACATATGCATATGACTAGACTAAACATCAACTTAAACAAAATTAAATGATAATAGGCAGTATAATATATTTGGCATATAACATAATATACAAATCAAATGACAATAGATTATTTAAGTGCTTATTATTCTATATTCTATATTAATAATTAAAATCAAGACTAGTCATTCTGGGCATCTTATTTAAAAAAAGGGTTTATAGAATTTGGTATGTTGGTAGCACTGCAAGCTTTAGTACAAGATTATAGTTAGTGTAATTTAGCAGCCTTAAAAATATATTAAGTTATGTTAAACAATCACACAACATTTTTTTTATAATACTATGTGTATAGCAAAAATTAGATATTAACAGAAAATATTTTTTTACAGTTTCGATATACCTCAGTAGGTATTTATTTATATTTTAACAATACGGTTTTAATTTTTATTAATTATTTATTCATTTTTTAATTCAAATTATAACATATATAAATTATGTTTGGTCATGCATTAGCTATATCTAAGCATTAGCTATATAATTTTCGGAATGACAAACTATACTGTAAAAGATTACATAAATCGACAACCCTGTTTTTTTGAAAAATGCTTCAAAATATTTGTACATTACATTCAGTTCACTATACGATAATTAAAAGAAACCAAATATTATCACTAGTTGCTATTTCCTGCGTATCAGGGTAAGAAAGTCCTAGCAACAATTACATACTTTAATGTTAATTAATATTAGCTAGATGTAATAAAGAAAGTAGTAGTGATTATATTCCTTTTTCACAAAGGTTTTTTTTTGGAAAACGTTCTCATATCCTATTAATACAAAATTCCAAATATTTGAAAAACTAATTTAGCTGCAGCAATACTGAATAGCATAGCTTTCTCAATTTTTATATTTACTGATTTTTTTCTGGTGATATTATTTAATTTAATTATGTATTTAAATAATAGTGTATAGCTGTTTTGACAATGCTATGAGAGAGACAAATGAATATAAGTAATGTTTAAGTATCAAACAGAAACAATAAACTTCCAATAACTGTCCTTTTAGTAAGGCCTTTTTTCCTTATTATTCAAAATCAAAAAATAAAAATAAACAATATTACAAAAAATTTACATTCATTTTCAATGCATATTTCATTTAAATAATCATTTTCTTAGAAATATAGTTAAAAAAAATATATACTAAGTATACAATATCATATAGCATTAGTGATTAGATGTATGGGCGTAGACAGAAAAGCGGAAATTTTACTTACAAAAAATTAAGGCTGGAAATTAAAAATATCTTAACACAAAAAGATGGCCCCCTGAAAATAGTCCTTGACCCATATTTACAAATCGTTCTCAAGTCTGAGATCGATCTTGACAATGTCGTTTTCATTCACAGATTAATTTAATTTATTAATAAAAATTGTATCACAAAATCAATCTTAGACTTGAGAGCAGTTTATAAATACAGTGGGCGTTAGATACATCCATAATTAGATGACTTAAGCTGCATAACTTTGATTATTATTAGTTCCCAATAAGCTATCCGGACTCACAAGAGGATCCATTTCTGCGAAAGGTGTAAAAGGTTCTCTTTTACTTACAACTTAAGCTGCACTGTTTTGATTATAATAATTCCTAGTAAATTATTGTTATTTGCAAGATCCCATTCTGCAAATAGTTTGGCCCAAGCCAAATTATCATCTTTCTTAAGTACTGTCTTAGGCTGCAGACAAGACATTGGTTGATTCTCTTTTACTTATAACTTTAGCAGCATGACTTTGATTACTCTTATTCCCAGTATGTTATCATGATTTGAGAATCCAATACTTCAAATAGTTTAAACCAGGCAGCTTATTAATCTTTCTTAAGTTCTCTTTTAGACTGTGGCTGAGACATTGACCGATACTATTTTGCTTAAGCTGCATGACTTTGATTATTATTCATTCCCAATAAGCTATCGGGATTAGCAAGAGGATCCAATTCTGCAAATAGTTTAAACCAGGCAGCCTTGTCGTCTTTCTTAGGTACTGTTTTCGAAGGCTGTGGTTGAGAAACAGGCTGGGTGTCTTTTGTGATGGAATGAACTGGTGTCAGAGAACCTTCTAGCAAGTTGGGGTTTAAGTTCTAAAATTAAAATATATAATAAATATTAATTAGTTAAGTACATATTAAATAAACAATTTTATTATTTCAATGTATTTTATTTTATATTTATTGTTTATTGTGTGTTCAGGGTTAGCAGAGAAAAAGTACTGTCAAAACATTGTTTTTTACTATCTGAACAGGAAAGTTTTGTGGAAATTGTACAGTCAAACACTGGCCCACTGCACCACAATTGGCACAAACATTACAATGTTATTATTTGAACAAATTGTTATTTGGATAACATATGAAAAATCTTATAAAAAAATAAACACAGCAGTGTTCATAAGAAGAACTTCTAGAAAATATAGGATTATTTTAGATTACCACATTCTGTAAAAACTTCAAGACTTTTGGTTTGTTACCAAAGCTAGGAACCCATGCCTCCTGGAAACCGACCAGGTCTGGTCCAAATAAGTATTTTTCTTTCCTAAGTGTGGAATAACACTTTAAAAATGTTAAAAAAACATAGAACAGATTTTTTTATCCATACATCCCCGACAATATATGATACTCAGTCACTCAAAAAAAAACATTACCTGTAACAACTGTGATGGCATGAAAGAACCAAAATTGGCCGGCATGTCACAATCCAGTAGTAAACCTGCCAAATCTTCATTAACATTGTTTTCTATAGCTGGTTTTGTTATTCCTTCAGTATTAGTGTCAATTAAACTAGTTGATGTAGATGGTTCTTCAATATCTTTATCACTGGACGGTTGCATTTCTTTATCAACTTGAACATTCTCCTCAATTTCTGGTTTATCTGGCTTCTCATCTTTGTATTCATCCTATAAATTAAAATGGTTTTTGTTTTAGTTTTTGAAATTGATAGCAAAACATTTTGCTGAAAATCAGCAATTGTCATTTATTGATTTTGATAATTTAATTAAACCAATAACAGCATAGTTTTTAGAAATTTCTTGCTTATACCACTACTAAATACTACACTCAATAAAACATTTCATTCTATACACCCTTATATATGTGGGATACAGTGTGAAGCAAAAATAGTAAACATTTACTTGAAAGAACAACATCTGGTCTTTGTCTGGTACAGTCTCTTCCTGATTACCATCTATTTCTCCTAAGCTCTTTAAAATACAAAATTCATATTGCGGTGTATCTTTCATAGTATCCACAGTAGCTTCCAATGTTTGACCAGTTTTTGTTGTAAAATTTAGAAAGGAACTTTGGTAGTTAGATAGTACATGTGAAAACATATTGCACCTTGCTGCTGCTAATAAATCAATCTGTAAACAATTTATATATGATTATACTATCGTAAAATTTAATAAGGGTATTAAATATTTCATTAGGTATACTAATGTGAAGTTTTTACCTTTTGAAGCACATCAAGAGTTAATTTATCAAAAACTTTTTTACTTTCACGAACTTGTCGCTGTGCTTTTCGAAAATTATCCAAGCCACGTCCAGTGTCAGGATCCAATTGAGCGCTAGTCGATTTCATCCAACTTAGTGCAGCGCGGTATTCAATACGAGCTTTTTCCATGGCAGACACAGTGGCTCTCATATCTTTTACAGCACGACATCTGAATGTTTCTACCTCATGATAAAGTCGTAGCAGTGGCGGCCTAACTGAGAGGCGTTGCTGGCCGGAGTACGAGATTGCTTTACCAGCTGATATCATGTGTTTTCCTGCTGCATCACCATCTTTACCTGCATCTCTTAAAAACTTTCCTAAAGCATTTTCTTCTTGCGCTAAAATACAAATCCGCTCTTGATACTGATCTAATACACGCTGTAATTGCAAGCAGCTATCAGATATTGATTGAAACAACTCTAATTTAGCATCAAGTTCGGCATCGGAAGAAACGATACACTCATCCTCTTTTGTCCCTAATCTCTTTAGAACAGTTTTTTTAGTCACCCAATACTGATGTTGCATCATTTTTATATCACTATTCAAATAAAATGGTAAATTAAAATATATTTAATGATAAATTCATCGTTGTTGCTGAAATCAGTGCTGAAATATGTTTAACCATAGACTCTTGGTATTTGACGTTAAAGTCAAAGTTCAGGGAACTGAAATCTCATTAGATTATCAAATTTACTAAAAAGTCATAAATATATTCTAGTTTTGAAAATTCGTAAAAATATCGTAATTATATTACTTTTGTGATCGTTTTTATCAAATATAAACATCCACAGTATTATTAAAATGTTTATTTTTCATTTACAGCAAAGGATGTGTATGTGCCCTAATATGTTTTTTGTCTATGACGCCATATTTACAATCGGAATGTGGAATGGCCGACGCGTTTCGCATTATATGCGAATGTCTTGTGTTATTATACGGATTGTAAGATAATAATATGCTATATTATAGAGAACTGAATTATTTTAATTAATATAATTTTTGTGGAGACTATTACGATGTACTGTGCGAGTGATAAAACAATACCCGGAGTGTCATCCTCGCAGTCTTCGAAGAATGTCAAAGATGGTAAGTTTGTAGTTGTCAGTTTGGATTTATTTAACGTTTTTGGTTATGTATGTTTAGCAGTTATTTACAAATAATTTGAAAGTATAATGCAGCTTTTAAAGCATTTATTTCTGCTTAGCTTTTAAATTTAAAGACTAAGAAAATATATATTTTTTATGATAAGAGTATATGACAAATATCGCTTTGTCGATTGTTGTTGTTTATGTAATTCTTAATTTATATTGAAAAACAACTTAAGTATATGAAGTTTCCACAATAATAATAAATAGAACGTAATTATTGAAATATGCTATGAAATTTCTAACTATTAAAATCATAATAAAAAACCCAAAAAAAAAAAAAATTATGAAATGTAATACATATATGCTTTAAAGAAAAATATTTAAAACATATTTGATGCTTATAATGTATTCTGTTACACACATTAAAAAAATGTTGGTAGCTTTAGTGACATTCATTTTTGGCTCAATATAAAAAAATAGTAATAAACAGTCTAATACTAACTAAACAATTAAAGGGTGTGATTTTATTTGATGAATCAAAAAAAAAGGTTATTTCATAGAATTGATGACTATATTAGATTCTTATTTACATATGTTATATTGCATCAATTGAGGAATCAAATGATTTTTTTTAGAGAATGTCTTAATTTTCTGTAATTAAAATAAAAATATATTGTAAATTGTTAGCTAATTTTTAAGTGTAACCATTTAGTAGAGGTAAACTTTACACAGAATATACAATTATACTTAGAAATGTTTTAACCATTATCATCATAACTGTATTCAAATGATTTCCAAATGATTGTAGTGCAGTGGCACAATGTTTGACTGCAAAAATGTTTGTGAGTTCAGTCACCTCCTCAAGGGAATGAAATATCTACATTTCCATATTCTGGTAGATAAACAGTATTTTGAGTCCTCAATACAATATAGTGTCCAAAATTCGGGCAGAAAGTGCATAGTGCCTTGACACTAGGTTCTTTCTGCCTAACCTGGTAAATGTTGGACAAAATGTAAAGCTGAAGAAATAGTAAAGAAAACACCACCATAATCTTATTTTTGTTAACTGAATTTGAAATTATTAAAAATATCAGCTTCTCTGTACCCCACACTCTGTATCCCACACACAGCAGGGTAGGCAGAGGGAACTTAGTGTTAAGACACTGTTCCTTAATTATTGAAAATACCTATGAATTAATATTCACTATTAACCTTAATTATTTTTACTCATTGTCAAAAGTCTCTACAGCCGCTGATGGGACTTGGGCTGTTTCAGAATATATTTACTTGGTTTACTCTATTCCTTGATATTGGCGTTCTTCAATATTTTTATTAAAATAAATAATAATAACTGACATTCTTTTTAACATCCTGAAGTAAGGCTTATAGACAGATTATATTATGATCATCATTCAGGGAATATTTAAAATTATTTATGTAGATGAGGGGAACAGAGTGTGGTAAGAGTTCCTCTGTCTTCCCTGGTATGCCGATGACAGTATACTGAAACATATATTAACTTATATAATTATTACATAAAACCCAGTCAGGGGAAAAAAGTAAGCAATAAAATAATTATTCAAACTGAATATTAACATCAACACCAAACAGTCTGTTAGGTATTTCAGTACGTAGGTCAAGGTTGTATGAATTCGCGAATGGCGCGTCTATTTCGGACAAGATAGATCGATATCTGTTTCGACACTTTAGCGAGAGTGATATTAAAAATGGATCGGCCCCATGTCTAGCTTTCATCTGATGATAATGAAAGGAAGAGAAAATTTTCCGTAGATCGAACACAGCATAATGTTAACGTTGGCGTTGACGTTGCGGCGTTGAATTTTGTCACTCAACACGCAATGCCTCCAGAATTCGGCAGAAAGTGGGGAACGGAGTGTCTTAACACTAGGTTCCCTCTGCCTACTCTGCAGTGTGCGGGATACAGCGTGAAGCTGATTATTGTAATGTTAACATAAAACATTTGAACTAAAAGTGATAAAGACAACCATAACTTTTTTTTTGAATTATTTGCCGACATATGTATTACGTATATTGGATTTGAAACAAAAATTGGCAATTTTCGTGAGCTAAAACGATGCGTACGTTAAATGTAAACTGATAGACAACAATTTGTTTACGATACTATTTCTGCTCGCGCAAGATTTATTGCCTGAAACACGTATCACCAGCTGTTACGAATATAGAAGTTGTTTTTTCTATATATAAAAAAAATATAGAAGCCGAGGCCGATTGTGACGCAGGGCACAAGCCTATAACTGTAATAGTGATAGGTTGTGGGTTCGATCGACGAAATGAAATATTTAATAATTTTTAATTCGTCGCTGTGGTGTCGAGACAAAGCGTGGCTTAGAATTTCGCCACTCTACTAATAATTAGATTAGCTTACAATGTTAATACTTTCGAGTTTAAACTTGTACTGACCTCCAAACATGGAATGACTCATTCGATAATCAATATGTATTAACAGTGCTTCTATTTTTACATGCAAATGCAATTTATACGCCTTGAAACTTACACCACTGGCTGGAGTACCTCAAGAAGTCTTACGTCCTGTATTATGAAACCGTTATGCTATATCGTTATAAAAGCATTATGTTGTTTCATAATGTTGTTTGGAGCGTTTTCTCTTGTGTTTTAGTCCTGTCATACCACGATTACGACTCACTTCCCATGGTCGACGATGCATTTGACATAAAACATTTTTGTTGGTATTTTTGGTTTACTCAAACAATAAAATCAAAATACGTGTTTGTAATTCGTAAATGCTTGTCTGGGGTAACGTTTTTTTAACGAACTTTAGTAACAACGAAAAGCACAATGTCATTTATATATAAACACTAGCGGACCCAGACGCGGCTTCGCCCGCTTAAACTATACGAATGCTTATTAGATATATTTATGATTTTTTTTTTGAAAATATGTAACTAATTTAACTGAAAAAAATTATAAGTAAACGTAACCAAAGTAAAATTTTAATTAAAAAAAACTAAACAAAACATATTAATACATTATTAATATTATCAAAGTAAAATAAATATTTAAAAGAATTTAAATTAAATATGTTGTTCTATGTTTTTGCAAGTGCATGTGGTTATTTACATAATACTCAAATA
>JAAIXJ010001757.1:1055845-1071239 GCA_013403705.1 Heliconius hermathena
CCCCACTTTCTGCCGAATTCTGGAGGCATTGCGTGTTGAGTGGCAGAACTCAACGCCGCGCTTAACCTCGACACCAGAGCGAAGAAATGGAAATATAAATTTAAGTAAATATTTCATCTCCTCGAGTGGGGATCGAACCCCCAAACCAGTCGGTTTTACAGTCACACCTCGTGCCGCTGCGCCACGTCTGGCCTCTAAAAAATATTTTGTAACAATTTTGTCGAACCAAATACTTTATATTGACTTTAAATCGGCTTAAATAACACAAACAATTGTTAAGGGAAGCTTCCCAAAATATAATAGTGAAAACTGCACTTAAATCAGTTCAGTCGATTCTGATTTTCTTGAATAAATGCACAGACAAACAAACAAATCGACACACAGGTAATAAAATCATTGTTTTGAGTTCTACTACTTCGATGAATGTCCCCAGTAATAGATTTTCTCATATAGTTTAAATGTACAGATAGCGATCAGTTCTTTTACTTCAAGCGAATTAATAAGATTATAAGAGGCCAGTCGTGGCGCAGAGGCACAAAGTGTGCCTGTAAATCGACTGGTTGTGGGTTCGATCCCCACTTGAGGAGATGAAATATTTATTTACATTGATATTTTCATTTTTTCGCTCTGGTGTCGAGGGGAGAGCGCGGCGTTGAGTTCCTCCACTCAACACGCAATGCCTCCAGAAATTGGCGGAAAGTGGGGAACGGAGTGTCTTAACACTAGGTTACTTCTGCCTACCCTGCTGTGTGCGGGATACAGCGTGAAGCTGAAAAAAAAAGATTATATTTTATAAATCAATATTAATTGAAAAATATTTTAACGTGACATATCTGTTCCTTGTAATTCGTACATATTTACGGGAAAATGAGCAGATGGTTAGTCTATAATTTATGTCTATATTGCATTTAAACTAATTAATGATATTTTTATTTATTTATTCATTTTACATCAATAATATATTGAATGTCTTTAAACTGGAAATTAAAATGTCAATAAAGATTTATATTTATTACTATTTAGTGGAACTTGTTCCGTGAAGTTAAACCCACGCAAACTTTTAAGAGGTAAAGTGGCACAATTCACTTGAGAATATTCCTTGGATACTCAATTTGTCAATCGCATATTGTTTATTTTATGTTTTATGGGATATGTTAGTTTATCAATATTTTTTTTCATCCAGAAAACATAATTACTTAAAAAAAAGAACAGGCAAGATAAACAAAAGAACACGTAATAATTTTAAATAAAATGAGTCAGATTCACGCTGTATCCCGCACGCCGCAGGGTAGGCACAAGTAACTTAGTGTCAAAATATTCCGTTCTCTATTGAACGCCGCGCTTCGCCTCTCCACCACACATTAAAATAAATATTTCGTTTCTTGGAATGGGGATCGAACCCCCAACCAGTCGCGTTTACAGTCATATTTTGTGCCCCTACCACCACGGCTCTTAGGCCTATTAGGCCTCTGACGTAATAATATTAAATTCGTAAATAATACATGTACATACTTTAGGAAGTAGCAACTGATACTTAAAAATGCACTCATTAGTGTTTCAAAAATGTTAACAATATAAACAAGGGAGTCTAAAGGATATTTGAAGTCCATAAGCGTTGCTTGCGCGGAACAGAGTGCCTTGCAATCACAATTGTTCGATTTAATTGTGCACCTGGCGTCGTACGGCGAATTAATTAAGTTACTTTGCACTGTGACATTGAGATGATATATTTCAATGTAAATTGAAAAATTTGGATATGTTTTACTATATATGGCTGCTCTAAAAGAATCAGCTTCACGCTGTATTATAGCAGGGTAGACAGAGGGAGCATAGAGTTAAGACACTCTGTTCTCCACTTTCCGCCGAATTTTTAGGCATTGCGTGTTGAGTGGCGGAACTCAAAGCCGGGCTTTTTGCCTTATCGGTAATCAAACTTTATTTGTGTATTAGTTTTTACTACTAAAGTAGTAGACGTTTCATCTTTATTTTATTTCAATACATTTTTTTTCATGCACTCTTAACGCATAATTATACTTATAACATTTGCAATCTANTATATTATTTTTAATTATTGTTAAGAATATTTAGAATACTAAAATAAAAAATAAGAATTATTTATTAGAAATGTTTTAACTAAATTTATTATGGTGGGGCAATATGTCGGTAGATTATAAAATGGATTACAGTGCTTTGTAAGGGCATTCTGTGACGGGCTGCCGGACTGAATAAACGTAAGTGATACCTTCTATTGATTTTTTTAAAATTATTATTTACAGATTGTTTATTGTGCTTTTATTTATTATTTATATTATAATATATTGTTTTACTAAGTATAAGATAAATAATGATGTATTTATTAAATTATTGATTGAAACATAATAAATTAGTTTATGAAATTGGGATATCTTTGTTGTTTTCCTTATCCAGTCCATAAAAAGTAGTTATAAGAATTTAATCAAATTTCACTAATAGATTATTTTTAATATTCCCTCTTTTTACTATATACAATATAAATTATTAAATACTTAAATACAAGTATTTTTATTAATAGAAATAAATAAATTCTAACACACTCTTAACGCATAATTATACTTATAACATTTGCAATCTAAAAATGAATAATAAAAACGCAAGCAGCAATTACGCCTGCATACAGTAGGGTAACGAATGTATTGATGCGTCAGGCTCGCAGCGAGGTGTATCCACGAAAGGCCGGGGTGCTCCGTCTGACACGGTTCCGGGCGCCGGCGCGGCGAGTCGGGAGACTGAACCCGGCCAGACGACACGCGGTCACCCACGAGCGCTCCCGCCTCACCGACCGACCCGGGCCGAATATTACGAGAACTTACCATTAAATTTGCAAACTCTTTGATACGTACTCTTATCCCCCGGAAAATATAAGTCATTGTTGGCAACACAATGCTTCGCGTATAATATAATATAATTTCCGATTGTCGAATCGGTTTCGTGACGGCTTGGTTGCGTGCGTGCTTTGTTAATATTTGTTATATTTTGAAATATATACGTACGGACCGAAGGCCGAAGTCTTCGGTTGTGATTGATACGGGTGTCGTTAGAGCGGTGACAATTTGTTTTCGTGTGAAAAGAGACCGGAAAGCCGTCAAACTGTATTCCTTCGACAGTTTTAAGGTGTACGAGTATGATGAGGACACAACGTACAATGGCCACGAGGATACCTTTGGGACCCATAAGAAAAGTAAGTCCTTGATAATTGAATTTCTATAGAGCTATATAGAGTAGTGGTTTGTAGATGTGTAAATGTTATATATAAAATGGACGATCTAATTTATAGTTATTGCATCGGTCATGGGAACGAACCTGACCTCGTTATGTTATGTGTTTGTTAAAGCGAAACGTTAAGTTTATATTTTGTTGTTTTAAGTTTTAGTTCACATGTTACCTTTTAGATTGAGAAACAAGTAAATAATGTTCTTTAATTTATATTAACAATAGAATATCTAGTACATTTGTTTTTTTTATTTTCTCGTATACTATATTTAAGATTCAATAAATGTAAAACTTCTTATACGTCTTAGGCGTAAGTAAATCGACTAGAAAATGACACATTCAAAGGGCTCTAATCTAGTTTGTAAATAGACTCAGGGCGCTTGCACGCCTGCAGCAAGTGTGCACTTCTGGTAACTAGCCCTCATGTACAGACTAGTAGAATGGAAAGAAACTAATTGTGAGATAAACATCTCAGTATTAGACTCATTACTTAAATTTATACATTATTTAGTTGATAATAGATATCAACAATTTTGTAATAAGGTTATATTATAATAATTATCTACCAAATTTTTGTTAAGGTTCCTAAAACATTTATAATGCGCCGCCACACCAAAATCATCTGTAAAATACTAATTGTATAATTTCGTTAAAAAATACCTATTATGACAACTTAAAGTGATATAAAAATAATTTTATTTTATTTAGAAGTATGAAAATTTGTCATCAAAAATTGGTTTTAGGTAGGGTTTGTATTCTAGAATATAATTTATTATCTTGAAAAAAAATCACCGGAATCTCTTGAAATGACTCGTCGAAATGTGTAGTATTATTTTTCGTAGCATGAAATAATGTTTAAATTATTGTAAAAAGTGTCTTGAATAGATGAAATTATTACCTTTATTACTTTTGTAATTTTTTCAAATATATTACATATTAATATTTATCGTTTTTTATAGTTTAATTACGCTAACCCACTTTCTAGTCACGTATAAAGCGGTCAACTTCATCACATTACTATAAATTATAGAAATAATATGAAAGATAATAAAGATATACGTATAAAAGAAAAATCTTTCATACACAAGAATTTTATTGAATATTATTATTCAATTGTTTCTAATACAAATACGTTGTGCATAAACCAGTCGTGCTCCTTTTCCTCATGAAATTTAATGATAACATGAAATGTATGGAGCATTCAATCGATAAATACGCCGGTCGTGATGTTTCCATGCGATATTATAGCTGACACACATTTGTAAGGATGTGGACCAACAAATATTACATTGTCCTGCCATTTCTCGTCGCATAGTAGAATAATTAACGCTTTGTATTCGGACTTGCACGATTTTGTACGTCATATTTCACGTTGTATTAAAATGCGTCGATCGTACATCAGGATCAGGAGATTACTCGGATTTAATAATGTACGTGCCTTATCAGTGATTAATCAGACTTAAGTACAAGTTGCTAATGCTTTATATAACTGAAATTGCAAATCCATTATAAAAATTAGTAAAGCTGAAAACAATTGCTGTATTTAAACATGATAGCATAAGATTTCTTAATATTTGGCTATTCTAAATTCTTTTTTCCTAATTTGCGTTTTATAAGCAAATGTGAAGGTATATCTTTTATAAAACAGAAAAAGTCTCAAAAAAAGGAAATGATAAAAAATAACATCAACTTTATAAAAATTAAGCAATGACCTACACTACGTGTGACAAGATAACCTTTTGAAAGCTATTTTTACATGTCACGATTGATTAAAAGAGTAAATATTTGGTTTGTGCGGACGGATATAGTTACATGATTTAACTTTATTTTTAGACGACATTATACTTTGTGTACTTATCAATTTAAAATGTATCTGCCTAAATTTACTGAATCGTGATCACGATTTGTATATTTAAGTAATACGTTTCTTTTTTATTTTATATAGATAGGTACAACTGTAGATATGTTGTTACGTCGCTAACAACACGCTTCTGATCAAAATGACGCGGTGACGCGGTAATTTTTTGTTTAAATAAAAACATCAGTATCTGATGTTGCATAAGCAGTGGAAAAATGTGTTTCAATCTTGAAATACTGTTACTCCTATTACTTTCACACTATTTGATTAGTATTATAAATCCAAGATAACGCTTTCGCACATATGCGGATTCTTTTTTAAATTGTTAACAACTAACGTAAATAAAGCTTGTGAGGATGAATTCCAGTTACTTATCTTACTCCACTTTCACGCAAAAATTATTTAAAGAATTTAGAGAAGCATTTACAGTACAATATAGCTTATACATCAGAATAGCCCACAGGCCAGCTGTAGGATTTGCCTATAATATTATAACAACAAGATTAAGTTGGCGAAGCCACGTTTAGGTCGATGGTAAATATCTATTTAAATTGCTATGAAGTCACTCGTAATGCAGGGCGTCAACTGTAGATGCGACGGCGAACTGTAGATGGGGTCGATTTTCACTCAAGGAAATGAAATATTTAATATTTACAGCGCGGTGTTGAGTTCCGCCACTTAGCACGCAATCTTTCAAGAATTCGGCGGAAAGTGGGCAACGGAAGTGTAGAAGTAATGTAGTCGTTTGGGTGTTAGCAATGGATCTGGTTTTCGATAAATTCAGAACACCAAGAATCAGATAATTTCATATAAAACACTTTTACACTGTTCTGCATGATCGCGAAAAGAGATGCAAAAATAAATTTTAAATATTACTAAAGCTATAATATGTTACAACTTAGTTGTTTAATTATTTATATGATATAACCAACGCGTTTCCTTATAGTCTAAAATTAGATTTACAATGCGCGTATAATTACGAAGTAACTTTAACCTCAGTATGTGATAATGGCTTGTATGTAGGTCTGCATATTACATATACGTACTACGACTTGCTTGAATGTATAATATGATGTATATTTTATTCTATTATTATTATGTTAGTGTTATTATCATTATTTTGTAGTACTAATTATAATGTTTTTGTAATTTCCTGGTAAAAAATATATAAGATTTCTTTTTCTATAAAAGTTTTAACTTGAATATTTTTTCTTGAAACTGCAATAAAAAAAGTAGTCCGTGATTATTGGTAATTATGTGGCATTTGTATAAATTTAGTACTATCGAGTGTTTTTCCTGTAACGTCTTTGATCTTGACTTGGTCAGGTTGCTTGTACTAAATGTTATAGTGCCTCCATTTACTGTTTAAGTTATTTTCAGGGTTCCATGCCTCAAAAGAGAAAAACGGTAACTTTATAGGATCACTTCCTTGTATATATATCTGTCCGTCTAACAATTTGTGACTTTAAGCACAGAAAAAAAATGCTTCTAAGTCAACGTAAACAAAAGATACGAGTATTTCGTTTATTATACATCTATTTTTTATTTACACCTATTTTTCAACCTACTGCTCGGATCTACTGTATAATTTTCTAGACGAAATAATTAATTTATATTACTTTAAAAGTTATAAGAACACATTATTTAATTTACATTAACCTTAATTGGCAAATAAATGTACCTTAACATTATTTAAAATGAGCGCCATTTTTTAAATACGGTTTGGCCAGTCGTCATTCGCGGCATGAATCTTTTCTAGTCGAATTCGCTTCGATACTGTGGAGGGTTCGTTTCAGTGACTCTGAAGTCTGGGTTGAATTTTTTGCAGGCCAGGCAACTCTTATTATAACCTATGGGGTATAATTAGAACTTTCGTCTGGCTTAGATCAGGACTGGAGAAGAGCATTCATTTTCGCATTCCCCACCCATTTACGGTTGTGATGAAGGCTGGCATTTTACTTCACCTAGGCTTGGGTTGTTTTTGCCTTATGGGATTGGCATTGGGCCATTCAAATAATGTTTCATCATCCTTTGACTAAAATCCATGAAATATAGGTTTAGCGAGTTTCTTTTGAGTCTGACATGGATTTCTGCTCTCAAATTATATTGATGTTTACAGGCGTCATCACAGACTGTGACTGACCACTGTTTTGGCGATCTTGCTATAAACTTGTCTGCTTGTACCGTTTTATAGTGTCACGTAGAAGTTACGGCTTATACCCTTTTTTATTTTACGAAAAGTCTCTATTTGAGCCCGCTTTATGGAACAAAATTACTGTCACATTTGATTCTTTAATTCTGTCCATCACGAGAAAATTTATAAATGTAAATTTTTAAAACTAGTGGCGCAGGGGCACAAGTGTATGACTGTCAACGCTACTGGTTGAGGTGTTCGATCCCCACTCTAGGTAATGAAATATTTATTTAAATGTATATTTTCATTTCTTCACTGTGATTTCGAGGCTAAGCGCGCAAATGCCTCCACAAATCCATGGAACAGAGTGTCTTAACAGTAGAGTCCCCCTGCCTACACTGCTGTGTGCGGGTTACAGCATGAACATAACATTCACAATAACATTCTAAATTCAAAATAAAAAGTAAATAAATAAATAGTTACCAATATAATTTTGTTTTATTTTTAAAAACAAGTTTCCCCAAAACTCATGAACACACGAGGTATATGCATTTATACAAAATCGATGGAATTAGATATTCAGTACAATTTATCGGTCGGCCATATTGATTGATTCCCATGTCTAATATTTATGCCGCTGATAGCGTTTCTCCTTTTAAATGAAATGACGGACGGCGCTTTAAAATGCCAGTGTGTAAATAAAAATAAATAAATCAGCTTCGCGCTGTATCCCGCACGCAGCAGGGTAGGCAGGGGGAACCTAGTGTTAAGACACTCCGTTCCTCACTTTCTGCCGAATTCTGGAGGCATTGCGTGTTGAGTGGCAGAACTCAACGCCACTCTTTGCCTCGACAGCAGAGCGAAGAAATGGAAATATATATTAAAGTAAATATTTCATCTCCTCGAGTGGGATCGAACCCACAACCAGTGAGTTTTACAGTCACACTTTGTGCCCCTGCGCCACGACTCGCCTCACCAGTGTGTATACTATATTATATTATAATTGGATTGCAGTTACACAGCTCGAATGTAACTGCAGTTTGCTTCACGAAAGTCAAAATGTTGATAAACATAATTATCAACGCTACTTTTTTTTTAATGCACATCATTTCATGCGCCCGTGGTTTCCTGAATTTCTAAAGTGGCATTGCGGAAAACAGTATCACGTATAACTGTTATACGACGTTTTTAATTATCTTAATATTTTATACATTTAGAGATTAAATATTACGTAATATACATTATGTTGAAGCATTTTTAACTTAATTTGTTTGGGAAGTATACCTATAATTTTTTATTATGAGAAAGTGTGATGACATCTATATGTATATTGTTTAAATATAGTTTGCAGCCTACGAGATACAGAATAGCCACAACGGCTCTAGTATGTTCCTAGTAAAGTATATGGATGCCTGATAGACAGACGTATTAAACCACTTTTTAATTATCCAAATTTATCAAAAAAAGACTAGAGCGAAAAAATTAAAATATTAAATATTTTATTTCCTCGAGTGAGAATCGAACTCACAACCTGAGTTATTCAACAAAAACTAATTGATTTATTGGAAAAATATCAGGAAAATATTTATATAATTACATTTACGATGGGCTCGTAGTTGGCTATTTTTTCATAGAGCCGTCGTGACTATGCCTTTTGTTGATATTGGCCATCAACTAAAAACGTTTGAGGTTGATTTAACATTAGATATATCACGAACGTTAAGTGAAATAAGATCCTATAAACAATTTTATATAATATTAATATAAAAAACATTCCTATATTTTCTTTTCCTTAGGTTATTGTGTAAATTGTTATTATGTAGAGAAGTATTTTATTTTTAAAGTATTTATTGCCTCACATTATAAAATGTACAACATAAATCTTATTAAAAAAAATGGATTCTTTAAAATATTTCAGTTAAGATTAATGCCTTAATTAAAAACAAACACATTCATATTTAGATTATAAGTTGCTCAATATAGAGTCAGAGTCTTACAAGAATTGTTTCTCAATAATATGTAAATTTGGATCAATTATAAACAACATTTCATATTTATTAGTTTGTTTATAGACTTGTTTAAATATGAAAGTTATCAGATAATTATTACAAATGTAGGTTATATTATTTATAATAATAAAAATAAACCAATTAATTTGTATTGCAGTACGTAAATAATACCATTTTATGATCTTTCACTTAAAGCTGTTTAAGTCTATAGTAAAAGTTTAAAAGCAAGTTGTATAGATAATTATATCGATTTCAAAATTTAGCTGGTTTGAGTTTCGTGTACGTACAGTACATAATTGCAAAATTGGTTAAGTTTTAGATTTTCATTTTCTCTCCTGTTTATAATATTAATTATCTTTAAATAGAGCATCAAATTGATATTTGATTTTAATATTTTTTTGATTCCTAAAGTTATCTGTAATATGATTTACCTAGGCTTGTTTAAATTTGAGATAGAGGCAAACAATGTATATATCAATACAAAAGGAGTCATAAATATTCTGTATTAATCCGAGTGGTATGTCCAAATTCCAAAATGCATAATTTTTATCGAATTTTGTAAACGTATGTTAATTACCGTCACTTATATTATTATTATATAAAAAATAAATAAATCAGCTTCACGCTGTATCCCGCATATAGCAGTGTAGTGTTAAGACACTCCGTTTCCCGCTTTCCGTCGAGTTCTGGAGGCATTGCGTGTTGAGTGGCGAAACTCAACGCTGCGCTCTGCCTCGACACCAGAGCGAAGAAATGAACATATAAATGTAAATAAATATTTCTTTTCCTCAAGTGGGGATCTTACCCACCACCAGTCGATATTACAGTCACACTTTGTGCCCCTGCGCCGCGACTGACCTCATCTTATTGTATATTTTAGGCTATTTTGATTAGATGGCATAATTGTAATTGTCTTAATTTATTGGTTTTTATATAGAATGTCTTTGTTTTGCTATGTATAAGTCGACATAGTATACGGAGAACCAGTTAGTAAGTGCAGTCTCGAATAACCAGGCGAATACACTGTCATCGCGAGATAAGAGGTAAACTGGCGAACGGGCGTTTGTCGACTCGTTTCGTCGACAAACGAGTCGTTTGTCCAGCACTCAGTAGGCCCCTGCGCTTCATTGCGAGAGGACGGCGCGCGCGCATCTCTTATACAAAAAAACTATTTGGGTCGCACTCATCTGATAGTTCAACATTTCTCTCGCTTATGAGAAAAAGTGCTCAGTGACCGCACCACGTTTTTATTGTAACGGTTTCGCGTCTGGCAGTTCTCTCGCTACTTATGTGTGTGATGATACAAATCTTAAAGTGCCGAAAAATGGCGGATATATCTATGTGGGCTATGTGATGTTGAAGTGCTACCGCTATTGAGGCTTTTGTTGTATTCCTAGCGGATATAGTCCGCGGACGTTTCTTAGAAGTGCTGAATTGATTTTGTGAATGAGTCAGCTAACAGGCGTCGGGATTGTTAACTTCGTCAACGTGCTGCCCACCATCTCTGAAGGTAATACTGGTAGATATATGTTTCATGGTTCTTTGTCACTTATATTTAACTCGTTGTTAAGTTATTTGTTTTATTATTTCACAGTGATTTCTAAGTGTTATTTTATATTCTAAATAATAGTTTTGGGCAACTTTTTCAAATTTGTTTTTGTACAAGTTACTAAATTTTGTGTTTTAGTAATCTTGATGGTATGAGTGGGTTCTTGTTTCAATTAAAGTACGTTTTTCTTACAACTTGACGCATCGAACTGCACTTAAGGTGTTTCCAACCCAACCCTCTGCGCGTATTCTATCTTGTTAGTGACATAAATTCGATATTTTATATCAAGTGCACCGTGCAACCAAAGGTTTATTTTATTGCTCCGGTAAGTTACTACAACGATCATGCAACAATGTATGTTGAAATATGAATAATATTAAATGATATTTAACTATGAGGAACATTTTAGGTCATTTTTGATTAGAGAAAGTATATTTAAAATTTACAATTTATCTTGGTAATTGGACATTGAGATGTGATTACAAAATTTTAGAACAACGCTTGCGTACTTTTGAGGTACTAACGAGTTTTACTATTGGAATCTTATGAGGAATTTTATAAGTTCTTTTATTTATTTTATTCTTACTGAGACTTAAAAATATGAATATTACGGTTACAATATGTGTACTTACATATAAACAAGTTGTATATATCTAATTATTGTACAATACAATGGGCGCGGCCCTTTGTATTCGCTCCATATCAATGAATACTTATTAGTTATTATTGATAACATTAAAGTTTGTAAGTGTAAACAAATCTTTAAACTTACAAACACAACTTTTATATGAAACGATAAATAAAACGAAGGCCAGATATCAGGAACTGACTCATGCATTACATTACAATGTCTGGTGAACTTGTTTAAAATATATTCCCTATAAAGGTTTAGTATATTTATCGTCTGCCATAGTAGCTCTCATGAAAATAATTAAATAATGAATTCAACCTTAACATACATATAAAGACAAGCTTATACACAGGTGTTTTCACGGTATATTTAGTTAAAGAGTTTTAAAATCTATGGGCACTACATTGTTATTGTTTTTAAGCAAAGACTTATATTCGCTTATATCATTCATCTTATTGTTGTAAGTACAAATCGGCAGGAACTTGCCAGGTGGTACTTTTCTTACCGGAAATCGCAGGACAGTAATTGATTGAAACTCGACAGCCCAACCTTGACAACGCATCCGCTAGGCGTCAGATGTTAATCTGATGTGCAGGTGCCTCTTCCATCAGGTCAACGACTCTATCGGATGTAAATAGACTAGATGTGAAAAATCATGACTGGCTATAATCTAAATCTAGTTTGCTCGTATAATTTGATAAGTTTTTTTAGAAATTTAAAAATTGTATTTAACTTTTTTTTAGCTTTTATTGTTTTTTTAAATAAAATAAAGATATATTTTGGAACTATCAAGAGTAAACTAGTTTTTCATACAAGTTATGCAATCAATTTCTGGACAAAATCATTCGCTCGTCTTTCGTTTGTCCTTCTGAAATGATATGTTTACATATTTTTTGTAATAATATTTTTTAGTTTTTTTGTTGTCCTAACAGTCTAATTGTTAATTTAATACGTTTGTATAATTGTTCATTTTAACAGAGAGGCTGTGCAATGAGAATAAAAATTAGTAACATTTTTTACACTTTATGTCAAATAAAGTAATAAACTGTATTTATTTATTATTGATAAAATACTGTAGTCTTAACTATAACAATGCCTTGTATAGTATATAACATAATTTGCTTAATACAAAAGATAACGATACTCCAAAAATATTTCTGAGATTTTTTAAATTATTCATTGTAAATGACGTCAATTCTTCTGTATCAGTTAATTTCTTTTCAAATTATGGTATTTAAAATAGATGGTGACTTCTATGTAATTTGTATATGAAAAATTACTACTTAGTCGCTTTATTTTAAACGTTTCTAAATTGTTGTGTTGTCTGAACGCTGGATGTATAAACTATAGTATATTGTTAAAAGTTGCAATGATTGTTACATATTTGTTACGAAGTTTTACCAAAACTTTCCATAAACTCAAAGAGTGCTCAAAGAAATTTAACTGTGAAATACGAATTGACCGTTAAAACTAATGTTATTCACCATAAAATTATTATTAATGGACCTCTACTTCTACTAAAAGTAGGCTATTATCGTCAAAACGACTTTTGTGGTGCACATACAAATAATCTAGTAATAACTCACTTGATTCTCCATTTCCTCTCCATTTAAGAATTCATATGAAATTTGTACCGATTAATCATGATAGTATTATATTATTATAACAAAAATAAATTCTTTCAATTGGATACATATTGAAGCCAGAATTGTCTGGTACAATTAGAATTTTCTCAATTGCTCTATGGGAGCTATGGGATATGGGGATTGCTCTATGGGAGCTCTATGGTAGATCAACACGATAATAATATTATTCAATCACGTATACTAAATTAAAAGATTATGACAGTTTACACTTAAACTTATAAAAATCCCTCTAACAAAATAATATACATTAAATATGATTGACATGAATATTATCAGTAACTAAATGTTTTAAGGTGACTTTGGTTACGTGAAATCAGTCACAGGCTACAGGTGGGGAATTTTAATTTTAATCGGGTATTTAAAAAAAATCTTTTTGGCCGTCGTCATTATACTTTACAATGTTGTATAAACAGTTTTCCATTCTTCAAGTCCTAATGGATCCAAAATGAAGGCGCAAAGTAAATACTTAGTTTCTCTGTTATCGCGGTGGTATTCAATAGCTGGGTGTACTTAGAGAGTTTTAAGTTAGTCTTGATCTTTGAGTAAAAATATGTATAGTTTTATATTAAAAGAAATATTTTTTTGTTGTATTTTAAAGTCTAACATAATAGAAAATAAAGCAGAAATGAGAGAATATATTATTGGTGGTATATTATTGGTGGGAAAATGAACGCTTGGTTGACCGCGGTGTTAGGTCAGGGCTCCACTCACCGACTTAGATATCTCACATTATATATATGTTAAAAGTTTTTGTCCACAACATTATTTACTGCTTATATGTATAGTTATAGTGGAATCATAAGAAGATTACGTATTTATATGGACGAAGAATAGAAAACTCGTGATCCGCAAATATATATGAACAACATGTGTAGAGATCTATTTAACGTTTAAGTATTATCTAATGTGAAAGGGAAATATTTGGTTTTGGTAACGTAATTTTTGTGTGAGCGTTAACAGGTAATTTTGTGTATATTTGTATATTTAGATACATTATATTTACTTTGTGTTCCTTATTGAAATAAATCGTATTATTTTACTCTTTGTATTTTACATTTAACTATGAAATAGATGGTAAGTAAATAGTGACCATGTTTAATTGTATACTCCATCATGAGTGAGGCCAATCTTTGGGCAGAGGCACAGGCGTATGACTGTAAACCCGACAGGATCTGGGTTCGATTCCCATTCCGCACTCAACACGCAACGCCTCTAGAATTTAATGAAAAGTAGGGAGCGGAGTGCATTATCACTAGACTCCTTCCTTTCCCTACCTATGCATGCTTGCTTTGCAATCATGTTTAGAGAAGACGCTTTGGAACCCTAAAATAGAGTTTCAATAATTATTTCAATATCAATTTATTCATAACTTACGAGAATAAAGAAAAATGCATGGTTGCTTTTCTATGTGGTTCCATATTGTAATCTTGGTATACAAATACATGCATCGCTCATTCCATTTACATTACAATAGTTTATACAGAGCGCAGGGTCACAGGTTCGAGGTCATTTGTCGTGTGCCTCGTGAAGTTGCTTTATGTTATAACATGTCATTATTCTTATCTAATTCTGCTGAATAATATATAAAGATTTTTTCCTGTTAAAAATGAATTTCAAATCTTTAGAAATGGTACTCAAAATAATCTTTTTTCTAAGGGCGTTATAAAATCTCATAACTAAAAGATAATTTGAGCGGAGCAGCTATCCCACGAAACTCTAAAGTGAATGATGTTACAACGTCACGGCTTTATTACAATTTCGGGAACAGACCGCATTATAAACACCTGCTACTGCTATGTACAAAAAAAGTAAACGTTTAATATTCCAAGCGGGTTTCTGAGCGAGGCAAGGATCTCGTTTCAGTTATGGTTGAATAGTTTTTAGTCGCGTATCGTCATATTATAGATTTTGTTGTCCCATCTATTGTTCTCAACCTTGTATTCGATGGCTTGTATCTTCGAATATGTGAATTATTATTCAGGTATTCCCCTGGTAAAGTAACTTTTTTTAGTATGTTAGAGTGGTAGGACGACCACAGTCTGTAATAATTATTGGCTAACAATTATTTCTATTCACTTATTTTTTTTTGTCATTTAAATCTACTGCTGGTTTGATTGAGGGTGTGAATAATAAATACAAATCTTTTTATTATTATGCCATAACCCAACATCTTCTAAACCACATTTAAATCTTGAAATATAATCACAGTTTATCCTTTGTTTACAATTTAAGTATTAACTTCACATTAGATACAGCAAATAAATACAAGATAATTAAACTCTATTGTAAATACTGTTTGTTTGTGGAAGGCTAAAACG